>VZQC01007972.1:1556227-1626627 GCA_009823505.1 Rhizomys pruinosus
TAAAATGATAATTTATAGATTCCAGAGGCTCTGTGTTGGTAAACTGAAACTCAGAAATTCTAGCGGCCTGGCTGGGTGCAGTGATATACACCTGTAATCCCAGCATTGAGGAAGCCAAGCCAGGATGATTATTAGTTTGAGACCAGCCTGGGTTAGAGGGAAAGACCCTTTTTCAAAAGATGAAGCTAAAAAAACAAAACAAAACTTTCTCAGTGTACTAGGACATGCTGATTAGGTAGGTTGGGACATGTGGACTGCAAATCACAGTGTAGAAAATGGCATGTGTTTACTGTAGCAAAAATTTCCTGATCTTTATATTTGGTAACTTTAGCTTCTCTCTGATCAAATATGTTTTTCATTTTCAATGAATAATCTCGGTGGAACCTTAGAGTTTTAAACCAGGCATGGTGGCGCAAGCCTTTAATCCTAGCACTTGGAAGGTAGAGGCAGGCGGATCTCTGTGAGTTCAAGACCAGCCTGGTCTACAGACCAGGCCAGCTGGGACTATTGGGAGACCTTGTCTAAAAAAAAAAAAAAAAAGACAAAAAGAAAAGAATAAAATCACCTGGTCTGGGTCTTTGTACTGAAGGAGAAAATGATGAAGAATTTTAGGAAACAAGATTCTGATAAAAATGTAAACTAAAACCACAGAAGCCATACATCCAGCTATATATTTTTTTGAAAATACAATAAAGATATCCATAGGATACAGGTGTTTGAGAGCATGGGTAACAGAGAGGGACAGCCATAGTCATTGCTAGCTCTGCTGCCATTTTTTAGAAACTCACTTAGCCCCTTTCAGCTTCCATACCAGCGAGAAGTAACTTTAACAGTTTGGTCTAAATAGTCTTGAATATGAACTTTTCCTGAAGCATTCTGCTGGAAGGAACCGAGAACTGGAATGAACAGAGTGAAGAGGGGTGCGAGTCTGTACCCCAGAATCACAATCTAGACAGAAAAGTTAACCATCAACCACTTGACAAAGTAGTGAACCTAACTGCTCAGAGCTCTTATGTCACTCATTAGAATTCCATGCTTCCTTGAGATAAATATTGAATAATGGCTGTCTAATTTGTTTTAGGGTCAAGAATTCAGCACTGTGTCCATTTATTGCTGACTGCCTTCGTTAATTTGTAAAACCCATCTGTGGATATTTTTGCTATATATGTGTATTGACACAAAGATCAGAGAGTTCATGGGAATGGATTCATTTTTTAAAATATATAACGCTAACATAATGATACCTAAATTCTGACTAGCTTTTCACTTCTTGGACAAAAACACCCATGTAAACAACTTAAATGAGGAAAGTAGCTCATATTTTCATAGGTTTTGGTCTGTGATACCTAGATCCATTGTTTCTGGGCTTACAGTGAGGCAACACATGACAGTGGAAGGGTATGGTGATGTAAAGGCAGCCAGGAACCAGATCAAGATCATCCTTCAAAGACATGACTTCAGTCATTTCCTGGAATATGACTCCATCCATCACCTCATGGTTCTGTCAATGATGAACCAACCCACTAATGGATTAATCCATTGATAAGTTAGCAGCACCTCTCAAAATCACCACTAGCCAGGGACAAGCCTTTTGTGGGATACTTTACACATAAACCGTAACAAACTCTTTCAAATGTGTTGAAAGCTTATGTAAGGTCTTCTCTAGTGTAATGGTGATAGGAATTAATGTGGCTTTAATTTTGACTTACTTTAAATATACTTTATTATTTTTGTTTATTTTATGTGTGTTGTCTGCATGCAGGTAAGTGTACCATGTCATTCAATGCCCATGTAGGTCAGAAGAAATTGTCAGATCCCCTTGGCACTGCAGTTGCCTTCAGTTGTTTGCTACCATCTGGGTGCTGGGAACCAAACCTGGATCCTCAGGGCTCCTAACAGCTGAGCCATCTCTTTAGCACCTTTACTTATTTTATTGCTCACTAACTTTTCCAAATTTATCCACTGCTCTGAAAATAATAAAGTAGTTATAATTAAACATTTAGAGTAACTTACCACCTTTGACTTTAACAACAGCTTCTTAGATGAAAGTGAAGTTCAGCCAGGCGCGGTGGCGCATGTCTTTAATCCTAGCACTTGGGAGGCAGAGGTAGGCAGAGGAAGGCAGATCTTTGTGAGTTCAAGGCCAGCCTGTTCTACAGAGTGTGTTCCAGGACAGCTGGGGCTACAGGGAGTCCCAAAAAGATCCCCCCAAAAAGTGAAGTTCAAACACAAGTGATAGGTAGATAGCCTGACTGGGAGACAAAGGACAAACATGGTTAAGAAATCTGTGAGAAACTTCCTGCACTTGGAAGTTAGCTAGGGTCTGCTCAGTCTTAGCTCAGTCAGCACCATTCAGCACTGTACTGAGTCTTTTGTGATCTAGGGTGATGATGAACACTGCTGTTCTTCCCTGTGATCTTGAGCACCCACTGCAGGAGTCAGTGCTGTCCAATATTTGTCCACCAGGAATGTATCCTGTTATGTCCCAAGTTTATCTGAATTAGACTGTATGAGCACTTAACCCAGAGCCTCCCGAACAGAGGATAGTTCCCATGATACCCAAGTAAGCAAGGCAGGGTGGAAAGTTGTGACTGGTTCGTTCAGATCTCTCTGAAGGAATTGTACTATCTTTTCAGCTTTCCCACTTCCAAACTCCAGAGGAGACAGCAGCGAAGGCATCTGCTGTGACAAAGGAATCACGGCACCGCCATGGAGGATTACAGACATAGCTCCCTGGTATCTAGTTCCCTACCATTCTGCTGTGAATCACTCTCAGAAGAGACAGCAAGTGAAATTAAAATGGAAGTAAATGGACTAAAATCTAATGTCAGAGGAGAAATATAACTGGATGGAAGCAGCATAAGTCAAGATCAACAACTTCCCAGGTTTCCCACTTTGAACAAACTACCAGTCTGAGCCCTTGATCTCTCATTTGTGAAATGGAGATAATACTTCCTTAGCCATTTTGAGACCCAAATGGAATATCATATAAACTTATTGAATATGTTTCATATACGCCCATGTCAGTGACCATATAGAAACACTGTTATGATTGCATCACCTCCCCTCTGGTGTCATGGCTTACAACTGGATTATTGAGCTCAAATTATATATTGACTGCTGTAACTGTTTCCAAAGGAGACAAAATTCTGATAGAGCACTAAGAAGAAGGGTGGTAAGTGTTCTGGTCCCTAGTAGTTTTCACACATAGGATGGCTACTTTCCCTCACAAGAGGAATACAGGATGAAGGGGTGAGAATTAGTTTCTGGTCTCTGTTCCATGAACTATTTTTATTATAAATATCCACAGATGTCCTTAGGCCCAGGGATCTCTTGGGCACTATGATAATAACCATTGTCATCTTGATCTCATTTTGAGTAACTCTTAAATTGAGAGACTTTGTATAAAACATTTTATTATATCTTTTATTTGCTTTTTTACATGCTGAAGAAGTTTTGTTTGAAATGTCAGCCAGTGTGCATTAGATGTAGTGTACACTGCAAGGCAGAAATGGCGAACAGTGAGATCTTATAATGAAAAACTTTTACAGTATTTCCAAAACTTGCAACAAAAGTGAGAATAGATTTAAACAGTTTATCCTGGCACACATTTTCATTCTTCTTGATACACGTTTTAATTCCAAATGGGCATTTTCAAAAAGGCATACTACAAATGATCTTTCTGAAATGTATTTTCAATGTGGTTGCAATAAAAACAAGGAAGAAAATGCATAAGATGAGCTAGCAAGGCAGAGGAAACAGCTCTGGCCTGCACCTAGAACTTACTCACCACGTGTTTGGTCAAGGCCACAGCTTTGAGGGTGCAGGCGACTGAAGCTCTAATTTTATCAGTACTAGCATGAAAGCATTTCCTTCTGAGGAAGAGAGAGAGAGAGAGAGAGAGAGAGAGAGAGAGAGAGAGAGAGAGAGAGAAAGGGAAAGGATGGCATTATTGTACTTGTCTTGCTAATTTGTAAGTGCAATTAAGGTTAAGGTCATTCGGAAGAAGACAGGACCCAAAGCTGCAAGAGCAAGAAAGCTTTGTTTGTAAAGGACTTTTTCAAGACACTGTTTTTCTCCTGGAAAATGTGGTTTATCTAATTGATGACTGAGGAAAACCATCTTTTTAAACTTCCCACTCAGTGAGTCACTCTGGGGTGTGTCTGCCTTGCAGCATCCTGTGAGATCCAGTAATCTAAAGTGGCATGACCCACCCAGCCCCAAACTCCTGCGTCAAAAGGAGCTACAGGCGCTGGGAAACCAGAACGAGCCCAGTTTTCTAAACAGAGTGGTTAACAAAATTGCATGTTGTGCAATGGCACTTCGTCCTTTAAAGGATCATTACCTATTTTTAAAAGAACCTGTCCAATGACTCTTCTCAACATCCAGATGTGTACAGCTAGAGGCCAGGTGATGGTGTCATAGAAGCCTGAGGACAGGTATTACCTCCTTAGTGTTTCTTCCTGTTTCCTGGAGACAATTCTCATGCTATCATCAGTTGCAGTAAATGGAAGTGAAATGGTGAATTTGGACAAATTATTTTTCAAGTGTAATTTGAATCACTGACAAAATATCATAAGAACTGAGCCAGACAACCAATGGTCATCAAACAGTGGAGACAGAAATGCACCCTAGACTGGAAGTTGCAATATCAGGTCAGTAGCTTGCCTCATATAGTAATAATGTCTTTTTCTTGGTCTTTTTGAAACAGGGTCTCCATATAGCCTCAGCTGGCCTGGAACTCGCCATATAGCCAATGGTAGCCTTGATCTCACAGAGATCCGATTGCCTCTGACTCCTGAGTGCTAGGATTAAAGGCATGTGCCACAATGCCTGGCTTGGTAATTGATTTTTGACTGCTAATGATTTACAGTCAGGAGAATGTTTGAGCTGAAGTGTGTAAAAACCCCGATACACATAAAAGATGGCAGCAAAGAATAGATGAAAATGCTAGGTTTTCAAAAAAAAATTGAAGAATGAATAAACAACTTAATTGTGTTTAGGAAGAGAAAAGGGATTGTAGCTAATATCAAGCCATCTTTGCCTTAAATAGCCTATCTTCTTTGTTACAGGTAGACCAGGGTAGATTCATGTCTAGATAGGAGATATGAATGTGGCAGAGTGGCATTTAGGAGTTTCTAAAATTTATCTGTCAAAATTTCCATTCATTCTTTGCAATAAACTGTAGAAGTTACAAAATGGCCAAACTAAATGCAAAGCTGGAAAGCTCTTACTCAGATCTTCAAAGTTGAATATATGATATTAATTAGGGTCTTGGGCAAAATGAATGAGACTCCAGATAGGTTAGTAAACATGATATTGCATGTAGGTTAAGTTTAAGTGGGGTGCTTAAGTCTGTGTTGGAATTTTATTTGGGGGAAGTACAATATAAAGGGATTAACTTTAACAATTTTTGCTTCCATAATATAAATATCATAATACTAAGGCTCCCAGCATGGCAGACTCTGGCTTACAGGAAAGGACCAGAGATCCAGCAATGACACTCAGACAAAGAAGATAAGATGGGAAACAATCTTACTATTGGGATGAATTAAAGGAGTATCACAATGTGAGATCCCTGGGAAATATATTAAAATGAGCACTATTTGCTTTTGGCCTTTTAGGGCAGTTTTTTTTTTTTTTTTTTTTTTTTTTTTTTTTTTTTTTTTGCTTATCGGCTGTTTAGAATGATCACCCCATTACAGACTTGAGAAGATTCTCTCGTGTATAGGCCTGGGAGATATAACTTGTTTTACTTTGGTTTATTTGTTTTTATATTGATGGCTCATTAGCAATAGTGTAAAGTAATTGTATTGTTCTCCAATTCAGGAAGCCTCACAAGTGTATCCACAAATCCATGACAGAGGTGGAAGTCACAGTGTGGAGCAATGACATCTCTTCACCTCCTTGGCTTTTTGAAGATCAAGGACCCAGATAAATCACTCATTGGTTGCTGATGGAAATCCTGTGGAGCTGGGAATACCTAATGTACCTGTAGGCTTAGCCATCGGATCTCTTCCTATAGTTCCTAAAACACCATTAGTTCAGATGCTCTGGTTTTCTGAAAGCATGGCCCATCCCACTGTTGGAGTGCAGTTGAGATGTGATCATACTCACAGAAATGGGCAGCTGCTGAGATGGCTCAGCTGGAGAAAGCACTGCCACCAAGCCTGAAGCCCCAAGTTTGGTCACTAATTCCAACAGGTTCCTGTGAACTCCACACGCAGCCATGGCAAGCATAGGTGCACGTGTGCACACCCCCCCACACACACATCCACATACACTCACTCTTCTCTTTTTCACACAGAGTAATTAAGTGTAATAATAATAAAAGAAATGGGTATGATAATGAGATTAGATAGAGAGCATACATAGAGGAGAACAGTAGGTAAATAATACTGAAGGTGTGTGGTTATGGAAGAATCACACAATTGTCACGTGAATGGTTGGAATCTGCAGAGTTGTCTTTTTGTTAGCTGGGTCTTACAGTTGTTAGCCTCAAAATAAGGCTCCAAAGAAACTGCTAAAATGAGTAAAGTTGAAATCTTGGACTTGATTATAATGACTGCTCTGCAAATGAACCAAGTAGTGTTTCTCATGGAGAGCTGAACATTCCTAGCAGTCGATCTAATTAATAACTCATAGAAAGGAGGGTGTTAGCAGGAGCACCCACTTTTGTTCTTTGGACTGGACAAGCTTCAGCTGGCAGACTTTGCAGTTCTGTCTCCATGCTATTATTCCTGTGTCTTTATGATGGATTCTGTTTAAGATGAAATCTGCAGCAGAATTACATTCACCAAGCAATATAAATTTAATCACTTGTACTTAAAAATTTTTAATTTATTTTTAGTATATGTGTCTGAGTGTATTGCCTGTATGTTTATAAGTATACTCATGTCATACAGTACTGTGTAAGACAAAAGAAGTTGTCAGATACTCTGTGACTATAGTTATGGATGGTGACTAGTCACCATGTGGGTGCTGGGATTTGAACCTGAGTCTTCTGCAAGAGCAGCTAGTGCTCTTAATGGATAAGCCATCGCTCCAGCCCCTAATCACATATATTTTAACGGTGTCATGTGGACACAACAATTAGGGCAGTAATCACCAAAACAGAAAAAGGACCTCACTGCCCATTTTGTTTTCATCAACTTCAAGCCTAATGAAGTAAGACTGGACAGGGGTGGGTCAGGAGACACAAAGAGAAAACTTTTATTCTACTAATATGGTTTCTAGCAAATAGCAAGTTATAAAGTTTTTCCTTGACTTAGACATAAGCTTTGTGTGGATGGCGCTAGTGAAGGGCTGATCGAGCTCGCTAATCTGAGGCCATCTGAGATAGAGAGGAAGAGCCTAAGTATACAAAATGGTAGGTAATAGAACCCAGCTTGCTCACAGCAGTCATCACAGCTGATCATCATGATTTGTGGCTGTTATGGTGATGTTTCTTGGATGATAGAGAAGAGAAAATTACACTCTTGCTAATGAGCAGTCAGGAAAAAAAACAAAGAACCAAGGAACACAAGTTCTCTCAGGCCTGAGCCTCTGGAGAGTCCTCCAAAGTCTATAATGTGGTGGTCATCCTATCAGCCTAAAAGATAGAATGACAAGGGTGAACTCCACAGTGTCAGAGCTAGGAAAAGGAAACAGGAATTCTTGTAAACTCTTAGCTGTGTTTGAAGGCTGTCAGACAGCAGAATAGGGATGGAGGTGTGAAAAACAGTTGCTGTCAAGCAGTTGACATGAAAGGAGATTCAGATTGACTACTAGCTTCAGCTCTGACATGGAAAGACCCTGAACACCATCACTCCTATCCTCAGAAACAAATGCAATTTTAATGAGAAAAGAAAAGAAAATGACAATCACTGTTTTGAGTTTTACCAGAGAACTAAGATGACAGGGCTTGAAACCTGGAGAAGTGAACAGATCTAAATGAGTCAAAGCTGAGCCCCCCTGAGCTGAAACAAGAGCCTCTGATAAGCTGGACTGTGATAAACTGGATCCTTATAACTGGTCCCTCATAAACTGGACCCTCATAAGATGGACCCTGATGGACCCTGACAAGCTAGACCCTGATAAACTGGACCCTACAAGCTGGAACCTGATAAGCTGGACCATGAAAACTGGACTCTGACAAGCTGGACCTTGACAGCCTGGACTTTGATGAGCACACATAAACACGAGTGTCAACGAATTTCTAGAATCTGAATGTGGATTCTCTTGTGAGTTAAAAGCCCTGGGCAGTCCTATCTTATCCAGTGTCCTGGTATTTCCATGCTTTCTGTTTTATTTTTATTTGTTTGCTTTGTACTCCTAGGGGTTGAACCCGGGACCTCACAGGAGCTAGGAAAATGCTCTACTATGAAGCCACAGCTCCGGCCCTCTTCCTTGCATTTTTAACCCCAGGATCTCAAATAGTTTTTCATATCAAAGATTAGAGGACAAAAATCTTATGATGATACCAATAGATACAGGAATACATTTGAGAAAGCCTAACACCCATACATTACTTTAAAATATCAATTTATTTTATTTTATTTTATTGTAATTTTATCCTTGTACACAATGTCTAGTAATGAAATTTGAACCCTGTTGCCCTCTCTTACCCCACAGATGGTCCTGCTGACCCCTTCTTCCCAACTGGTCCCCTACCTTCACATTTTTGTGCATAAGGCTCAGAGAGTTTATTTAGTGCTTATGAGCATGGGTAACAAGCTATTCACTGAAGCATGTGTGTAGAAAAAAACACAATCACCATCACTACAAGAAAACCAAAGCCAAGCTGGTAGCAGAGGGGCATTTTTTCAACTTAGTAAAGACTAAACCAAATATAAATGAACCCCCCAAATGCACAACTCACACATACTTAATCATGACAAAACAGGTGCCTTCTTCCTTGTTAGAAATGTTTGTTGTTGTTTTGACCATTCAGTATTGTTTTTGAAGTCCAATAAAGAAGCAGTAAGAGGAAAGAATAAAAGGAAACTAAAAGCACGCATTTATGAAAATAAGAAAAACCTAAAAAATATATATTTCCAGAATGCTGTAATTGTCTCTTTAGAAGCATTAAAAAGAAGTTAAGAAAGTCCTGAAATTCATATCTGGATTATGAAGGTTTCAGATACATGTTAATATTAAGAAGTGAATTATTAAAGGTGCATGCCTTTAATCTGAGCACTTGGGAGGCAGAGGCAGGCAAATCTCTGTGAGTTCAAGGCCAGCCTGGTCTACATAGTGAGTTCCAGAACAGCTGGGGCTGGAGGTAGACCCTGTCTCAAAAAGACAAAACAAAACAAAACAAAACAAAACAACAACAAAAAACCCCCAGTTAATTGTTTTTCTCTATGCCAGCAGTGAAAACGTGGTTGTAAGCAAGATACCATTTATAATAGTACAAAAATGAAAGAATAAGACATTTTGGGGGCTGGAGAGATGGCTCAGCAGTTAAGAACGCTGACTCCTCTTGCAGAGGACCCAGGTTTGATTCCCAGCACCCACATGGCAGCTAAGAACCGTCTTTAACTCCAGTTCCAGGGGAATCTGATGCCCTCTTCTGACCTCTGTGGCATTGCATGACATGGGTGCACCAACCTGCATGCAGACAGTACACTTATACACATAAAAAATAATAAATAAATAAATAAAATAAAAAAGAATAAGACATTTAAAAAATGAATACTCTTTGTTCATATAACCCATTCCATGTACATATAACTCACTATTTTCTCAATATATATTCTTCCCAACTTAGTCTACACAATCAATACAATCATAATCAACATTCCAGCAAGCTGTTTGTGGATATTGCAAACTGATTTTAAGTTTTATATTTAAGACCAAATATTCCTCTTAACCAACAGAATACTGAAGATAGACAAAGTCAGAGAATGAATACTACTCAAATATTTACTCTAAGGTCAAATAACTAAAGCAATATTGTAATAATACAACTTAGTTCAATTGTAGAGTATACAGAGCCCAGAATTTGCTATATATGATAGCGTCAATTGAATGCAGATAATTCAATGAGAAAGACTACTCTTGCCAATGAAAAAATTGTTCATATGTAAAAATAAATAAATCTAAACATAGACTTTGCTAAGCCTTTTACAAAATAAGTTAAATGAGTATAAATTTACATAACTGGTGTGCAACTTCTAGAAGAAAAAAGAATAAAACATAAGTGAGTTTGTGTTAGGTAAGGGCAATGTTTTAAACAGCATACGAAAATCACAATCTATGATAGAATACATTAAATTTGAAACTGGGAAAGGCACTGCTAAGGAGAATCATGCACATGTATAGGAGAGGAAAGGAGCTGCAAAGCTGTCTAGGGGAACGGATGGAACCAAGGGAGGGGAGGCTGCTGGGGTGAGAAGAAATGCGTTTGTGTGATGTGTATCTGTGTGAAAGCGTCCTTATGTGACACAGCACAATGCACAGTGAATACACACAAAGTCTTTTATATACACTGTCTAAGCTGGGAAGATCAGTTTTGGTAGCCACTCCTGGAAAGGGGCTGAAAATTTTGCCACTCATCATATTGGCTTTAATCGAAAACTTTTGTCTTCCATGTGGAAAGTGACTTGTCTTTCTGCTATAGCTGAGTTCCTCAGGTCTAAAATCTGGTTTGTTCTTTTCAGTGAATGAGTATCCGTTTCTCTGTTATGTTGAAAGACAATCCTTCTGCCTACATTCCCTAAAAGAAGAACATAAATTGCAAATGCAGAATTTGGAGATTAAAAGAAGTCAGACAACCAAACTAGACAGAAAGATGGAAGATCAGTAAGTAAGGTAAGTAAGTAAGTAAGTAAGTAAGTAAGTAAGTAAGTAAGTAAGTAACTGTCCCTACAATAGTAGGACAGTTTAAGATTAGAAAATTAGCAGAAAGTGTTAGTCAAGGTCCTAAAAGATGTTTGATAAAATTTCATTCCTTTAAAAAAAATGTCCTAAGCTAAGAACGGATAATGTTTTCTTGAATAAGCTAAGAAACAGTCAGAAAACAACATTCGATACTACTCTTTTCTCTTTTTAAAATTATTTATTTATTTTTATTTTATGTGTTAGACTGCATTGCCTGAATGTGTTTAGGCACCTGTGTTGTGTAATACCCACAGAGGGCAGAAGAAGGCCTCTGATCTCTTGGAACTGGAGTTACAGAATGTTGTCACCATGTGGGTGCTGGGATTTAAACCCAAGTCTTCTGCAAGAACAGCTTGTTCTCTTAACCACTGAGCAATCTCTCTATCCCCTTAACACCACTCTTAATAATGGAATATTTGAGTTACTCACCTGAAAGTCGAGAAACAGCTACTAACACAGGCCATGGCCACAGCTTCATTTTGGTCTGAAGATTCAGAAGATCATATGAATTCTTATCACTGTGAACGCTATGGAGTTACACACCCGCGATAACCAGTTTATGATCATGTAACTACATTGTTGCCGAGAAGCTCTGTTTTCCTTAATGCAATTCTCTGAGCTCATCAACAGCTTTCTAAAAGTTGAGGGGAAGGCATGAGATAATAGTCAAAGCATTCAGGAATTTGGAATGTTGTTTATAGAGCAGGGCAGGAGCTCACCATGAGCTGAGACTGGGGCCTAGTCACAGTGGTCCCAGGATGATATCTGGCTTTCCACACACATTCCAGACACTCTCCAGATCCTTCTGGGAGCATGACTAGAAAAATCCTCAAATCATAGAACAATTTGTCATTGGAATTGTTACTTCCTCTGGCAAGTTTTCATGGAGCGTAGAAGGAGGTTGTAGGAGAATTTCTGAGGGCACAATGAGGAGATCTCAGTGATTCCTTTGGTGGATTTAAATATGAGATGCCAGCCAGAAGAAAACAAGACTTGAGAACCACTATCAGTGATGGGCAGATCACGTGATTTTTGTGTTCGGTGCATTTAGTTCAAGGTCACCATCTAATGGTTTTCTGTTAGCTAATATCTACCTCATAACCCCCCACCTCCCAGGATTGATTGGGAAGAAAAGCCTGTTGTAACTGAAATATTGTATTATCACGTTCTTAAAAGGTTGAGGCTCTCATGAGTAACATTGTGTCTTTTGTCACCACAAAGGCTTCCAGAAATTTTTGATATTTTGTAGGCCTGAGTCAGATATGGGTTTACTATATAAAACCATGGGACTCTACCCACTTGGATGGACTAGGACCTGTGAGTTATGGAGGGGCGTGAAGCAATAAGCATAATGCCAAAACGTTTATAAGTCAAAGATACCACAAACTACTGTGGATTTATGCTACTAGATTTTTTTTCCTATATGGTCTAACAGTCAAAAGCATAGCAACAATGATGAAATAGCTACTGTGATTTATCAGTGTGTTCCATAGGAACTCAGGGTGAGGATTCACTGAACTCTGAACACCATGCACTAAACTCCTGATGTTTCCTTACCATCCAGTGCAACTGAAGAACACGCGCAGAACACAAACTGTATGAGCAGACATTAGTCCAAAGAAGCATGAAGTTCAGAAGTTGTTTCAGTTTAAGAACAGAAGATCCTGTTTTGAGTGAACTCATTTTTACACACTGACATACTGATTTTTATTTTGCCATCCTAGCAACTGGGCCAACCTCATTTCCCAACTACTAGCACGGTAGCAAAATGCAAAACTGATGTTCAAAAAGTAAAATATGGCATGCGAATTGCATAGAACTGTCTTAGCCTGTCTTGATTAATATGCTGGATCAAAAATAAAATGCAAATGAAAATGGAAAATATGTTAAGAACTGAGTAAGTCTGTGCTAGAAGAAGTAGATCATCTAAAAAAGACAAATTGGGCTAAAATAGGGAGAAGCTAGCAGAGAGTTTAGCATCTACAAGGCTCAAGAGTGAGATGATGAACAAGAACAGGGAGTTTTGATGCAAGTGGAAGTGAGTTCTCTAGGCGTTGCTGCTTGTGGCATGTAAGAGGCCTGCAACACAGAAAAGAAAGTTCAAACAACCAAAAAGCCTAATCATTCTATTTCCACTAGATTACACCAGATTAATCTATAGGCTGCTCACCTGCCTCCGTCCATCAGGAAGTGCTTGTCAGCTGAAAGGAAGTCACCTACTCTGAAAATAATTGCTACTTTCCTAATCAAGAAACAGTGGTTAAGGGATTCTTTGATACATGGAACTGTCTAGCAGGCAGCTGATCCAAAACAAAAATAAACCAGTTGGGAAGCAGAATGCTATCCTTGGTAATGGACTCTGGCATTATTGGACACCCTACATCCCACCAAGAGCCAGGGAACCCAAAATCTGGCTTTTGCCACCACTTGCTGTTCAGAGGGCGAGGCCAATGCCGGATGCAGCTCTCTTCTCCAAATTCAAACATTTCTTCCAAAAGATGGGACGAGGCTAAAAGAGACAGGAAACTAACAGAACTTTGAAGAGCTCAGGATGCTCATGAAACTGAGGAGGGTTAGGAAGTTCAGGAAGTTACAGGATTCACTAGCCACATCCCCAGGTCATAAAAGAAGCATGCAAGTGCTAGGGAAAGGAGACCTCTCAGCAGCGTGAACTGCAAGTTGCACATGGAGCTACACTGAGACAGCTCTCCTGCACTGTCTCCCATGCTGGGATGGTAGCAACCTTAGAATCACCCATGATCCCGTAAGTGACCACTGTAAGTTCACTGACCACCAGGCTAGTTGGGTGGAAACATTTTGTCTGCTGTTCAAGCCTGTATTAGTAACTTTTCTGATGCTGTGATAGAACCACCCCCACCAAGGGAACTTATAAAAGAGTTTATTTGAGCTTATAGTTGACAGTTCCAGGGGAGTTAGTATCCATCATGGCCGGGAGGCATGGTGGCAGGAGGTGGCAGAGCAGAGAGCGGAGATTCACATCCTCAAGCAGGTACAGGAAGCAGAGAATGCCTTGAGATTGGTAAGGTTTTTTGAACTCTCCGAGCCTGGCCCAAGTGACGAGCTTCCTCCATCATGACCACACCTTCTACAAACCTCCCCAAAACAGTGCCACCAACTGGGGACAAAATGTCCAAATCCTTGGAGGACATTCTCATTCAAACCCCCAGAGTGCTTATCTATGGTGAATAAATATTTAGTAACACCAATTCAGGAAAATTAACACAACATATTGGAATTGTTTTTAGTACCCAAAACTAATTTTCTTACTTGCAACTAAATCTGAGATGGAAAATTATTCACTTTGTTCTTGTATACGCTGTGTAGTGTTGGCTATTTAAATAAAATATCTAACAGTAAAAACAAGTAGGTACATCCTACTCTTAGATGCTCCCATAAAATTTGTACAAGATGCCTGCAGAAAAGATCATAAAACTAAATAAATAATATCAGGAAGATGGGATAAAAGAAACTAGAATATAAAGTATTAGAGCACCTGTAAAGATTTTATCATTTTTCACTGTAAGTATCACTAGTCTGGGTTCAAGACAGCCATGAACTCCTTGGTGAGAGTTACTGAAGTTGTCTAGTTCTGGCTCAACATTTAAGAAGAAAAAAATCATTCAAGTCCTTGGAGTAAACTCCCACTGTCTTCCTACTTCCGTTCTCTTGCTTTGCAGGTCCATGGTGATGAAAACAAACACTCACTCTCCAGTCACAGCTGCTGTTCTCTCAAGGAAGGAGATGAATTTCTATTCCATTTCCTCTTCTCTGTCCGCCTGCTTCGTACCCCAATAAAAGATGGAAAGTAGATAAAATTGAATAACAGAATATTTATATAACTTAAAGACAAAATTTTTAAAAAAATCAGTACCTGTGAGTTTGAAGTCATCCTGGTCTACACAGTGAGTTCTAGGCTCTCTAGGGCTACATAGTTGAGACCTTTTTTCAAAAACAACAATTAAAAAATTCATTAATATCACATTAATTAATTTAGACCACATAAGTGGTCTAAACATACTCATTAAAAATAGAATTTTTATACGGGTCTCCTTGAGTCAAGCAAGACTCCACCATCAGCACCAGCTACACCTCACCTGCCTGGAAATACTGTGCAGCAGAGGCAGCCATATGCCTGTATATCCCAAATCTAATTGGCTATTGGCTCTCTCCTTGGAGGAATAACCCATGGCTGATGCCACAAGCTTACATCCTCTACAGGTTAGGAGATCTCATAAGCCACAGTAAGACCCTGTCATACTTAACAGGAAAAAAATGTAATTCATGGATCAAACATATCATCTAAATATATGTTCTATAACAAAGTAACTCTACATAACTATTAATGCTGTTTTAAATAACCTAATATACTAATTGCTTGTGCTTCATTAGCAGGATGAAAGGTTATTCCTGGACAAATTGTCAGCCCATGAAAGGAAAAGCCAGAATTGACCAGAGTCCAAGACAACAGCTCCAGAGAGAGTGGACTGATCTGCTTCTCATCCACCTGTGCCCCTTTCTAACCCAGGGAATAATCTGCGGAAGAGGGGGCGTGTTAGATATGTAAGGGCTGTGATTGGGGTGAATGGTGACAACTACAGCAATGTAGTCTGGACCCTCATTTGATCAACTGATTGAACATACAACCCTTCACCCACGCTGGAAGGTGGGGCTGTGGGGTTTGGGCACAACAGCCTGCAAAATTGGTTTTACATGAAGGATGCTTGTACTCATGGATTATCACTTATAGCTAAAAAATGAAAAAAAAAAAACAGAAAAATATGCAGGACACTTATGGCAGATGCATGATCTCGGTTGGGGTGGGGTGGGGGGAAGGGAAAGGGAAATATGCCTGAACTGAAATTGGAAAATGATGTATGATGAAAATGCACAAAGCAATCAATAAAAATGTTAAAAATTTTTTTTTTTCAAATGAAAAAAAAATAGAATTTTTGCAGCTGGGCATGGCAGCGCATGCCTTTAATCCCAAGACTCAGGAGGCAGGCAGATCTCTGTGACTTCAAGGCCAGCCTGATCTACATAGTGAGCTCCAGGCCAGCTGGGACTAAAGGGAGACCCTGTCTCACCCCCCCTAAAAAAAACCAACTTGCCAGTGTAGGTAAAGGATCTAAATACATGTTGCAAGTAAAAACTTCAAATATATTGTAGATTTAAAATTTTAAAAAGATGAAAAAAATCTATAAAACAACTTAAATTCAGTAGAGAGAAGTGAGAGATGTCATGTATTAGTGAACAATAACTTTCAAAAGCCTGGGATGAGTAGCTGAATAATTACTGAAGGCCATCGGCGGAGCTCGAATACCATACAATAACAAACCATGATCATGTGGAGCTGGAAGCCAAATAAAGTATATGGTTTAGCTATGATCACTCAAGAGAATAAACCAATTTGGATTAATCCCCACCATCTCACCTTTCAAAGGGCCCCTTTCTTGAATATAATGACTTTGCTTATTTATCATTTGAAAACCAAATATGTCCATGAGAAAAAAAATGCTACTGTGCCTAGCTTCCTTTACGTCAGCCACACTGTAGTCTTCCATGCCTGCTGACCAAAGGCTGTTCTTTTCCATCCACGCTTTGGAAGACGTTGCCTCTTTCCTGAAATCTGTCTTTGCCAAGCTTTGGTCTCCTTCTGTCAACAAAGACCCCGCTTTTCGATCTCATTTTGCACCTTTATCTTCCAAGGAGACAGAGACCTGTAATTTAACATTTGAGAATAAAATCCTCTCAGCTCTTTCTCCTCCCAAGAATGTGTTGACCTGGGTCTTGCCTAATTTGAAACATTGGGAATGGTAAGCAATTCAAGCAGGTCAGAACAGAGGGTTTGCGCAGTTAGCAGCTGGGTTGATTTTTCTCTCATTTTCACAGAGCAGCTATCCTTAGAGGTGCAAGAAAAACAAAAACACAAAAAAACATGGGGAAGGGAAGGAGCCTCAGAACAAATTTCTCCAATGGTACCCAGGTCCAGAGGCCTAGTGTCAGAGTGCCTGTCTTTAATGGAGATAAACAAAGACTGCTCTCCAGAAACTGACACTTGATGCTTCTGCTAAAGATCTCACCACTTTTCAGGAGCCCTTACATTCTGGGCTTATGAATTTTTTTTGTCCAATATGCGGTAGAAACCACATAGACAAACATCAAAGCCAAGTGTTGCACTACTGTTCGCCCACCCTTTGAAGTGCAGTGGCATTAGAAAACTTGATGATCTGGGAAGCTACCTGCCTTTGCTACCTTTACCCTGGTTGGCCAGTCCAGGCTTCCAGACTAGTCTTCAGATCCTAGACTCTGCTTTAGCAAGAATGGGCTTACTATTTGGAAGGAAAGTTGAAGGAAAAGTTTTTCACAAGTTGTATGAATAGCTTCAAAATTAGCCTTCTCCATAACTCAAAGTTATATTCATCAGCATTTTCATAGTGAGCCTTGCTAAGATGCTCACTTCATTCGCGCTTGGCGTGCATAAGGTGATTTTTTTTTTCAAAATTTTGATTGCTACAATTTCATTTGTCCCTTCTTCCAGCATTTAACAACCTGACCAAAAGTGCCTCGACCAAGAAAGTCAAGGACTCCATAGTGTTCTTCATAGAGCACAAGACTTCATGCTGTACAACTGATAATCCGCTTCTCTGGTAGTACAATTCTGTTTTGATCCTGTGGTGGTTGTCACAATTGTCACTGGATTTCCCATGTTGGTTTGGCAACATTGCAGGAAGTATGGACAGTTCATCAACAATCTGCATCGTGCCGCTGGGATTATCCAACTCCTCACTTTTGCGCTTCAATCCACATCGCTGGGAAACCTTCTAGGAAATGTATCCTGTCCCGCCACACCACAGCCGCATGTGCTTCCACTCCAACTTGCTGTGCTTGAGCTGCTATGACCTTTTGTAGCACCGGCAGTGATTTTTATGAAAACAGCACTTGCCTGCAATGAAAACTTGTGTCCTCCAGGTTTTGGCTAAGTGGTATCTTTGTCTGAAAAGCACTACCCTTTGTAACCGGGTAAGAATTTCAAAAGTTTCTACCATTCACATAGGTCTGTGGATAGTTTCTTTCCTGGAAAACACACTGCTTGGCTCTTCTTTGAGTTTCTTCACACTACAAAAGGCACTTGACTGAGTCTGATAAACATGGTGGGTAGATCAAGACTTGTGAGGCCACACCTTCCTAGAGGCCCGCGCTCTCCCCGCTTCCGGCGGCCGCAGTCCTGAGCATGTCCGGGGTGGGTCGCGGGGGCCGATCCGGGGACCGGGAGCCAAGCGCTTCAGCAGGTGGCACCACCCAGCCGGGGCTCAGCCTCTCTCCGCTGCCGCTGCCATCTTGTCCCAGCGGCTGAGAGGAAACGGCAGAACCTCCCTCCCCCGATTGCTGCTGCTGCTGCTGCCTGCTGCTGCTGCTTCTGCTGCTGCTGCTGGGCCGCCGCCCCGTGCTCGCCCCTCATCTTCCTTCCCGGGGGCGCCGCGCAGCCGACAGTTGTCACCCGGGCAGCTGCCACAGGCAGCCCTGATCTCGGCCCTCCTCCGCTCCCGCCTGCTGGGCCGCCGCCTCCAGCAGCGCCACCGCCCGCCTGGCCGCCACCTGCTTAAGGCATTTCAGGTGACCAGAAAATATCTGAACCCTTAAGAGTCCTCAAAAAATGAGCTTTGCCAAGTGAACCAGTCCTACTACTCTGGGTGGGTAAACCCACAAGACTCATCCTACTGCAGAGATTTATATGCACAGGCCAAGTTTATTTGCAGCTCTCTCCTAATAGTGAAGAGCTGGAACGAGCCCAAGTGCCCCTTGACTGACGTGTGTATAGAGAAAATGTGGTTCGTCTACACAATGGAGTTCTATGCAGTGGTAAAGAAAGATGACATCAGAGCTTCTTGCAGGGAAACTGTATGGACACTAGAGATTATTAGTTGTGACGTGACAGATATCACAGTCCCAGAAAGACAAAACAAATGACAAATTGGCATAACTAGTTTTCGTACGAGGAACTAAGCAACGTTAATGTTTTTTCCCCAGTGGATCTGAAAAAACCATGCTCTTTTATTGTGAATCCCTATGGGTTCTAGAAAGGATTAAGTACCCCATTTTACTTTTCCGACTTACTTTTAGGTCTGTATTCGCGTGGCAGAGGTACCATGTATGCATAACAACAACAAATAAATGACGGGGTGAAAACCCAAATAAACAACTGTTTTGTCCCTGGACATTGTGTCTAACCCACCACGTTATCCTATTTATGGGAGTGTTTCTGTCTATATTTTCTTTTTTGTCTGTTGTTTGTTCTTTTTTGACGCAGGCGTTCTCACTGTACGCCCAGCTTGGTCCTGCGAAACTCACCTCTGTACCGACACAGGCTGGCCAATCCAACTTGAAACTCACCCCAAAGATTCCACTGCCCTCCTGCCCTCCAACGTGCTTAGAATAATAGGCGTTGCCACCACCACCCACGGCCCCTCGCTCTTATTTCTTAATAATACAGGCTGCTTGAGCATTTTTCTCAAGCCTCTCTTCTTCTAAAAATATTACATGACAGCTATTAGTGTTAACACACCAGTATACCTATGGTCTGCTCTGTAACCCTACGCCTTTCTGCGACACTACTTAACCCCAACATATGTAAGGGCCCCTTATCGCAATTTGGCCGAGGGACCTTAAGTGGATAACTTTTGTTCAATTGCCCCAGAACGGTCAACATAAGTACAGGGACTTGCACCGGGGCATCTGCTTTGAAATGTATGCAATGTCGAGTCAACCATCTTCCTGTGAGGGAGGTCTGAGAGATCAATCAATGGGACTTTCAGCATGGTCAGTCTATCAAACCGAGGAAAGCATCATGCTCATTGCTCTGCAAAAAGGCGAAGCTGGGGGACTGGAGGACGCAGATGGCCATAGTGGTTTAAGAGCGCCGGACCGCTCTTACAGAGGAGCCGGATTCGATCCCAGCACCATGGTGGCCGAGACCCGTCTGAGACTCCAATTCCGGAGAACTCAGTTCCAGGAAATCCAACACCCTCATCTGAACTCCGGCAGCATTGCATCGAACGGGTGCCAAACTTGCCATGCCAGACAGTGCATTCATACACATACGAGAAATAATAATTAAAAACAAAACAAAACAATACAAGAAAACAAAAAGGAAGCCTGGCTTAGATGCAAGATGACTTTTGTCGTTGAGTGGATGGAACTGGTAAATGAAAGCCAAAAATATGATCTCCGAGACCAAGCGGAAGGAATAAGCCACGCGGGAGAGAAACATTGCGTAGCAAACTCATAGCCAAAAGACCCTGGGTGGGCAACTCAGCAGAGCTGATTAGCTTTTGATTAACCCAGCTGGGAGAAACTCGGACCCACAGCACCCTTAGAGTCACACGCCTAATGCTCTTTGGTATAAATTCGCGCGCTTTGTGGCTGATGCGGTAGCGGTAGTTAACCTACCTGATCACACCAGCTGGATTTAAAGCGTGCCGGGGCTTTGGCTTGGATTGTGATTTTGTGTTGCTGTAGGGGACGGCGGCGTTGATTCTCCCAGCTGGTCACTTAGATAGGCTAAGCGGCCTTGTGTGATCTCTTGTTAGAATCTTGAGATCTCTGAGCCAGGGGGAAGATACGCGACGGGGCGCAGGCTGATGATCCACTCCATGCCGGCCCCCTCGTCCCACCTTCGTTCTCCCTCCCGCCACAGTGATTTCATAATCCACCTCCAACGCGACTAGCCATACTGGTTATTTGGACGATGTAGCATTCTGATTACGTTGAGGCATGAAGCAATTGCAACCTTCAAGCTACAGTTGAAGACGTCAATTTAGGACTCACATGGAATATGGCTATAGTGAGAAGCCCATATGCCAGGAATAGAAAGAAGAGACAACACTGGAAAGGGGCAGGATAATCCCATGCCTAAGCTTTACCAACCCTAATGGAAGAACTCCTGCGTGAGGATCCCTCTGGGGATGCCCGGAACTAGAACATCAGAATACGCAATTGGGAACATATTGTACTTGTCCGGGTCCGGTGCGCGCCTACACCACTTAAGCATCTCTCCAGCCCCACCTTTCCTTTTGGGAAAGGATGAACAGACCTCCCTCTTTATAGACTGGACAACTGGGGCTGAGTCCCATTAGTGGATCTCCAAGACTCCCCTACTCAGGAAGACTGGGATCACACCGTGCAGGACATTTCAACTGATGCCACCATGCATAGTCCTCCGGGACTTAGTTGACCTCTGGGGGCAGGAACAAAGTTATCTTTTATGTCCCTTGGCCAAATTGGCATAGGCCTTACATATTGTTGGAATGCATCCAGAAGGCTAAGTTACACAACTGATACTTTAAACATACTGTATAATATTTAGAAAAGCTTGGAAAAAACTCAAGCAGCTTGTATAAGAAATAAGCCGGGCGTGGTGGGTGCACGCCTTTAATCTAGCACTTGGGAGGCAAGGCGTGGATATTCGTGAGTTCAAGGCCAGCGGTCTACAGAGTCGGTTCCAGGACAGCTGGGGCTCAGAACCCTGTAGACCTCTTAAATACGATACAAGCCGCTAGGGCTAAACTGTTACAAGCAAAACATATTCTATACAAAGCACAAGTTCTGACTGGTACTCATACATTACTCTAGTGACTTTATGATCTTGGAGCAATTCTGAAGATCGTTGATAAAGAAAACAAGAGCGAAAAACAAAGAACGAAGAAAAGAGAAGGAGGAACTCAAGAAGGACGAGAGAGAGAGAATGACAGCGCCAAAAGAAAGGAGAAACACTGAAAAGAGCCCGGGCTGGAAAAGAGAAGAACCAAACGAGAACCAAAGAGCTACAAAAAGGGAGCGAGAAGCTCCAAAAAGAAGAGAAAGACGAAAGAACATGGGCAGAAGAGGAAGGAAAAGGAATCCACCACTCATCCAATCAAGGAAAGGAATGGAAAAAAGCCTCAGAAGTAGAATGGAGAAGAAACAAAGAATATCAGACCTGGAAGATAACCACAGAGCAACAAAAACCGTTAAGGAAAATGTTGAGACAAAATTAAAATATCACAAATGGAACACCAGGACTTGTGGGACACTATGAAAAGATCAAAACCTCCTCATCATAGGAAATTAGAGGAAGGAGAAGAATCCCAAGAGAATGGTATTGATCAGATGTCTCAACAGATAATAGATGAAACTTCCACAAACTAAAAAAGGACAACCAATACAAATACAACAAAGCACATAGAACTCAAACAGACAGGATCATAAAAGAAATTCTCCATGGCACATCATAGTTAAAAATGCTAGACACCTCAACAAAGACAAATCCTTAAAGCCACAAGAGAATAAAAAAGTGACCTATAAGGGGAAGGAAACCTATCAGAATTACATAACTGACTGGTCTCAATGAAAACTATGAAAGCGGGCTGGAGAGATGGCCTACGGTTAAGAGCGCCGACCGCTCTACAGAGGACGGGTTCGATCCCCGCACCCACATGGCGGCCGAGAGCATCTGAAAACTCCAATTCCAAGGAGAACTCCAGTTCCAGGGGAATCCGAACCCTCTTCGACTCGCAGCATTGCACGACACGGGTGCACAAACCTGCACGCAGACAGTATATTCATACATATAAAATTAATGATAAATAAAATAAAAAAAAAAAAAAAAGAAAACTATGACAGCAACAGAGGAAACCTGGAGCAAACTTCCCAGTGTTAAGGGGGACAATAGATGCCAACCCAAATTACAATACCCAGAAAAAAATGTCAATCATAATCATGTTGAAGGGAGAAAACCTTTCCATGACATAAACAACTTGAAGAATACATTGTCCGGAAAACCAACCCTTCAGAGAATACTTGAAGCAATTCAAAGAACAGAAGAAGGAGCAAAACAACCAGACACCTAAGAAAGAGAAATCAATAAAAGCATAACTCAGAAGTAGAAACCTAAACAAAAAACACAAATGGATAATAAGCGCAAAGGAAGCAATACAAAACTGTCAGTCATAACCTTAAACATAACCTTAAATATTAATGGACTAAATTCCCAATCCAAAAGACATAGACTGGGAGACGGGATTAGGGAAACAGAATCCATTGATAATGCTGTCTACAAGAAACACATCTTACCTTCAAGGCAAGGTACCACCTTAAAGTGAAGGAGGACAAAATAAATATTCCAGCAAATGGGTACAAAGTAGGCAGCAGGTGGTTTGCTCTTTTAATTCGGACAAAATGAACTTCAAAGTAAAAGAAATCAGAAGAGAGCAAAGAAAGGCCATTACATTCATCAAAGGAACAATTCAACAAAAAATTTTACAATTATGAATATATAATGGCCCCAAAATTCTGGGTGCCCCAAACCTATCATAAGACAATTCTCCAGGACCACCAGTCACAGACTAACCCCAGTACACTCATAGTGGAGATTTCAAGACCCCACTGAGACCTGTTGGATAGGTCAACAGGACAAAAATAAACAGAGAGACAAATGAACGGAACAACGATATGATACCAAATGGACCTGCATAGACCTCTACCGAACATATCCATCCTAATACCTGAGAATACACTTTTCACCAGCACTCCATGGAACATTCTCCCAAAATCGACCACATACTGGGACAAAGAAGAAATCTCTACAAATACAAACAGAATTGAAATTATTCATGCTTCTGTCAGACCACGGTGCATTAAAGCTCAACATCAACACCGGGTTAAGCCCTACTGCCTACAAAGAACACATGGAGACTAAACAACAACACTCTTGAATAATGAATGGGTCAAGAAAGAAGATAAAGAAAGAAATTAAAACATTCCTGTCTGGGACTGAAGAACAATGACAATACAACACAACAAAACCCTATGGGATACCTTAAAGCAATCCTAAGAGGGCACTTTAATAGCCCTGGGTGCCTACATTAGAAAAACAGAAAGAGCACAAGCTGGAATGATCAGACACTACAGCTAAAAGCACTTGAGAGACAAACAGATGAACCCTAAACAGAACAGACAGAAGAAATAACAAAAATCAGAACAGAAATCCAATGAAATAGAAATCAAGAAACATACCTTTAATCCCAGAAAAAAAAAAAAAAAAAGTTGGTTCTTTGAAAGTATAACAGAGACAGACCTCTAGCCCAGTTACAAAAAAAGAAGAAAGGAACAACTCCAAATATACAAATCCATGATGAAGAAGGGAAATATCACAATCGGAAAAGGAAAAGATCAAGAAATTATATGGGAATATTACAAGAACCTATATTCTGCAAGTTTGAAACCTAGAAGAGAATACGATGAAATATCTGAATCCTGGAATCACCAGCTCGGCAAGCAAGAATCGGCAAGCTAAACAGACCCATAACATGTGAAGAAATATGGAGACAGATGTAGTAAGAAGCCTCCAACTAAAAAAGCCCAGGCCAGACGGTTTCACAGCAGAATTCTATAAAACATTTAAAAAAGACCTACAACCATTATTGCTAAAAATGTTTTAGAAGGATACAGTCAGATGGAATTCTCCCATTCTTCTATGAAGCCAGCAATCCTCTATACCAAAAGCAGGCAAAGATACACAAAAAGGAGAACTATGGAACTCCATCTCCCAATGAACACAGACTGCCAAAATTCTGAACAGGATATTGGCAATTGCATACAGACTCACATCAAGTAGATCATCCATAATGACAAAGTTGGATTCATACCAGAGATGGGGGGATGGTTCAACATACGAAATAATAAATATCATCATGCACATAAATGGAATGAAAGACAAAAACACCCACAGTATCTTCTCAATTGACATTGAAAAAGCCTTTGACAAAATCCAGCATCTCTTCAAGCTTAAAGTCCTAGAGGGAATTTGATTGGAGGAATCATTCCTCAATGTAATCAAAGCCATTATACAGGAAACCCACGCCAATATCATCCTAAATGGGGAAATGCAAGAAACATTTCCTTTAAGGTAGGAACTCAGCAAGCTGCCCCCTGTCCCACTCCTCTTCAATAATAGTGCTTGAAACACTTTTGCTAGGGCAAATAAGGCAAGAAAAGGATTTAAGGAGTACTAATTGGAAAAGAGTAAGTCAACCTATTCCTATTTGCCTGATGATATGATTCGTTTACTTAAGGGAGGCTAAAACTCCACCAGAAAAACTCTAGAAATGATTAATATCCTTTCATCAAAGTGGCAGAATACAAAATTACCTAAGAAAAAATCAGTGCCTTTCTTTACACCCAAAACAAGGCAGCAACTGGAGAAAGAATTCAAAAGAGACCTTCCCACTCACTAATGCCTCAAAAAACAAATAAATACCTAGGAACAAACATAACCAAAGAACACAACAGACCTTACACAAAAATTTAACCACCTTAAAGAAAGAAATTTTGAAGAAAGACATCAGAAGATGGAAAAACTCCATGCTCATGGATTGGGCCAAATTAAACATTGTAAAAGTGTCTATTTTAGTGAAACTCTTGTATAGATTTAAACGCATCAATTCAAATCCCAAGAGTTTCTTCACAGGCTTGGGAACAAACGTTCTGAAATTCATTGGAAAAACAAAAGGCCCTGAATATCCAAAACAACTCGAGTGAAAAGAGCTACACAAGGGGGATCTCTATACAGACTTCAAACTATACTACAGGGCTATAAGTCATAAAAACAGCCTGGTTTTGGCACAAAAACAGACCTATTTGTTGACCAATGGAACAAAACTTCAAGTTTGAAGATCCAAACTTGAGCAACATACAATTTCAGCCTCTATATTTGACAAGGGGGCAAGAAGCCACAAATGGAGAAAAGACAGCATCTTCAGCAAGTGGTGTTTGGCAAAACTGGATCACCACTTGTTGAAGAATGAAAATTAAACCCCTACCTCTCGCCCTGGACAAAAAGTGGAACCTCCAGATGATTTAAGACCTCAACGTGAAAACCCCAAACTCTGAAGGTGATAGAAGAAAAAGTCTGCAAGCAGACTACAAGAATAGGCGTAGGAAAAGACTTCCTAAACAATAACCAGAGCTGCACAAGAAATAAGGTCGACAATTGACAAAATGGGACCTCATGGAACTCAGAAAGCTTCTGTACATCAAAAGAAACAATCAAGGAAGTGAAGAGAAATTCCACAGAGTGGGAGGAAACCTTCACTGCAAGAACATCTGAAAAGCATTGATTTCCAGAATATATAATCTACTCATAAAACAAAGAAGAAAGAAAAACACTGACCCACTCAATAGATGGAGCAAGAGCTGAACAGAGACTTCACAAAGTGAGGAATTACAGATGGCCGAGAAACACCTCAAGATGTGTTCAACACTATCAACAATAATTAAGTAAATTGAAATTAAAACCACTTTAATGTTTCATCTTATCCCAATAAGACTGGTTCTGATAAGAAAACAAATGATACCAAGTGCTGGAGAGGTTGTGGAAAGGGGAATACTCATCCACTGCTGGTGGGAATGTAAAGTCTTACAACCACTATGGAAGCAGTGTGGAACCTGGAAGACTTGGATATGAACTTGCTACCCGACCAGCATACCACTCCTGGGCATGTTACCCTCAAGACTTACGCCAACACAGAGATACATGCATCGCATGTAATTTACAGCTCTACTTCACAATAGCAAGCAGCTGGAAACCAACCAAATGCCCCTTAATTGATGAGTGGGTAGAGAAAAATGTGGTACATCTAGCACAATGGAGTTCAAATTGCAAGCAGTAAAGAAAGACGACATCAAATGAGCTTTGCCAGGAAAATGGTTGGAGCTAGAGGACATCATGCTGAGGAAGTAACACAGCCCAGAAAAAACCAACGAATGGTATCCCTCATCTGTGGTTGCTAGTGCCAAATTACCCAGTTGTAAGTATTTTGGTGTCAGGGCCGCCCTGAGCTTTGTCCACCGCAGTTGGGCGTAATGCTATTGGAAACAACAACACAACAACACAACAGAAGGACTGCATCAAAGAACTGACTGAAACAGTGATTCTGCTCAGAAACAGTGCAACTTCCTCATTGGAGTGAATACCTTGAGAAAGGGATGAAGAGCATGTTTGGCAAATGCATGAGCCCTGGGCGGGGTGGGGGCATGGCGGGAACACGGGCTAGATTTTGTTAAAAAATAAAAAATAAATTTATGTGAAAAAAAAAAGAAAAGACCACAAAGGAGCCAGGTCCCCCCCCCAACTCCTACCGCCCCCGTCCCACCAATACGAGGACCAGATTCTCAATTGACCTTGAGGAAACAAAACAAAAACTTTGTTTAATCTGGGCTAACACCGTGGCCTTAAGTGTCCACAAGTGAAGTTGTAACAATTAAATTAAATAAATAATAAATAAATAAATAAATAATAAATAAATAGTAGGCTTGAGAAATTGTACTCAGGTATAAAACTTGAGATCTTAGTAAATAAACAAAGTCAAAAACAAAAAATAAAAAAAGAGCACAGTTGTTTTTGCCTGTCTTACTGTCCGCAAGTGCAGCTACCCCGTGGCTGCCAACTGCTTTTGCCACTCTTCAAAGATGTCGACGACACAGCTTTTAACCTTCCAATATGGAACTGAAGACTCATGTCGCTCTCCAAGAATCCTCCAACCTTCAATTGCAGATGGAGACTGCAGCAGACATCCAGTTGTAGCTACTGTGGTTTCAGCCTCTTGAGAGTATGTACTGCCATTGTTGGATTACTAGGTTTTATCATGGAGACCAGTACGGGAAGATCAAGACAGACGCGTGCTTCCTGGACCTCATTTGGTGACCATGGGAGGGGAAAAACTCCAGTGTAGAGCACAAGGGCAGGAACTGATGGTTGTTTGGCTTGCCACTTCTTTGAGTTTCTTCACACTACAAAAGGCACTTGACTGAGTCTGATAAACATGGTGGGTAGATCAAGACTTGTGAGGCCACACCTTCCTAGAGGCCCGCGCTCTCCCCGCTTCCGGCGGCCGCAGTCCTGAGCATGTCCGGGGTGGGTCGCGGGGGCCGATCCGGGGACCGGGAGCCAAGCGCTTCAGCAGGTGGCACCACCCAGCCGGGGCTCAGCCTCTCTCCGAGGCCGCTGCCATCTTGTCCCAGGGGTGAGAGGAACAACGGCAGAACCTCCCTTCCCCCGATTGTTGTTGCTGCTGCTGCTCTGGCTGCCTGGCGGCGGGCCCGTCTCCCTCATCTTCCTTCCCGGGGGCGCCGCGCAGCCGACAGTTGTCACCCGGGCAGCTGCCACAGGCAGCCCTGATCTCGGTCCCCTCCTCCGCTCCCGCCTGCTGGGCCGCCGCCTCCGCAGCGCCACCGCCCGCCTGGCCGCCACCTGCTTAAGGCATTTCAGGTGACAGAAAATATCCTGAACCCTTAGAGTCTCAAAAATGAGCTTGCCACGTGACCCAGTCCTACTACTCCTGGGTGTAGACCCACAAGACTCATCCTACTGCAGAGATACATGCACAGCCATGTTTCTTGCAGCTTCCTTCCTATAGTGAAGAGCTTGAAACCGCGCCCAAGTGCCCTCGATGACGAGTAAAGAGAAACTGTGGTTTCGTCTCCACAATGGAGTTTTATGCAGTGGTGAAGAAAGCTGACATCATGAGCTTTTGCAGGTAATGGATGAAACTAGAATGATATTATGTGGAGTGAAGTATCACAGTCCCAGAAAAACAAATGACAAATGCAAAACTCTGTTTGTAAGGCAAACTAAGCAACGTTAATGTTCTTTCCTCATGATCTGACAAATCACCAATGCCTTTTATTGTGAATCCCTTATGGGTTCTAGAATTAAGTACATTTAAACTTTTTTTTTTTTTCAGACTTACGTTTTGGTATATTGGTGGAGGGTATGTATGTATATTTTAGAGTTATATAAGATCAAATGAATGTGGAAAAAACTAGTTGTCATGACATTGTGTCTAACCACCGTATCTATCTTATGGGAGTGCTTTTGTATATGTCTTTTTTTGTTGTTTGTCTTTTTCGAGACAAAGTTCCCTGTAGCCACAGGCTTGTCCTGGAACTCACTCTTAGCCAGGCTGGCCTTGGAACTCACAAAGATCCCCTGCATCTGCCCTCCCAATGATAGGATTAAAGCGTGTGCACCACCACGCCGGGCTTATTCTTATACAAGGTGCTTGAGCTTTTTCCCAAGCCTTTTCTAAAATAAAATACAGTAGTTAAAAGTATCACGGTTGGTGTGTAACTTAGCCTTTCTGGCTGCTTAACGGCCCCTAGTTAAGGCTATGCCAATTTGGCACGGGGAATTTAAGACATAACTTGTTCCTTGCCTCAGAGGTCAAACTAAGTCCCAGGGGACTAATGCATGGGGGGCATCTCCTGAACTGTCCTGCAAGTGTGAGTCACCAAACTTCCTGTGCAGGGAGATCCACTAATGACACTTCAATCAGTGTCCCTTCAGTCTCTATAGAGGAAAGTCTGCTCATGCTTCAAAAGGTTGGAAAGAGGGTTGGGGGCTTGAGAGATGGCCTAGCGGTTAGAGCGCCGGACCGCCTACAGCGGACCCGGGCTCGATCCCCGGCCCCACATGGCGGCCGAGACCGTCCGAAACTCCAATTCAAGGAGAACTCCAATTCAGGGGGAATCGACCACCCTCTTCGAAACCTCCGCGGGCATTGTTGCCAACACGGTTGTGCCCCACACTTGCTGCAGGGGACAGTTATCATTTCGTATACAGTACAGATACAAAAATAAAATTAAACAACAAAAAACAAAACACACAAAAAAACAAACAAAAAAAAAAAAAGCCTGGTCTAGCAAGATCTTGACTGTGTTCTTCAATGTGGAGGGAATGGTTAAATGACAAATGCCAACGGAGCCCAAATCTTATCTCGGCATGCAGGCCGGCGACACACAGGTGGGTGTAACCTAGTAAAACATTCCTCAAGAATCAGTTAAGCAAATATTTCCAAGAACGCAGCGGTCTTTGTGGTTAGCTAGTTCCTGGATTAGTGAGCAGGCAGTAGGGGGAAGGGGAGGCCTCCTAAGATGGCGGTACCATGGTTCCTAAAGACAGATTTTAAGGGTGCATAAAACCTTGGAGCAGGGGTCCTTCAATGTCACATTAATTACAAGTGGTCTAAACATACTCATTAAAAATAGAATTTCTACAGAGTGAGTTCCAGCACAGCTGGGGCTACAGGGAGACCCTGTCTCAAAAAGACAAAAAAAAAAAAAAATAGAATTTGCAGCTGGGCATGGTAGCACATGCCTTTAATCCCAAGACTCAGGAGGCAGGCAGATCTCTGTGAGTTCAAGGCCAGCCTGATCTACACAGTGAGCTCCAGGCCAGGTGGGACTAAAGGGAGATCCTGTCTCGCCCCCCCCCAAAAAAACAACTTGCCAGTGTAGATAAAGGATCTAAATACATGTTGCAAGTAAAAACTTCAAATATATTGTAGATTCAAAATTTAAAAGATGAAAAAAATCATGAAAACAATCTTAAATTCAGTAGAGAGAAGTGAGAGATGTCATGTATTAGTGAACAATAACTTTCAAAAGCCTGGGATGAGTAGCTGAATAATTACTGAAGGCCATCGGGGGAGCTTGAGTACCATACAGTAACAAACCATGATCATGTGGGGCTGGAAGCCAAATAAAGTATATGGTTTAGCTATGATCACTCAAGAGAATAAACCAATTTGGATTAATCCCCACCATCTCACCTTTCAAAGGGCCCCTTTCTTAATATAATAACTTTGCTTATTTATCATTTGAAAACCAAGTATGTCCATGAGAAAAAAAATGCTACTGTGCCTAGCTTCCTTTACATCAGCCACACTGTAGTCTTCCATGCCTGCTGACCAAAGGCTGTTCTTTTCCATCCATCCCGCTTTGGAAGACGTTGCCTCTTTCCTGAAATCTGTCTTTGCCAAGCTTTGGTCTCCTTCTGTCAACAAAGACCCCGCTTTTCGATCTCATTTTGCACCTTTATCTTCCAAGGAGACAGAGACCTCTAATTTAACATTTGAGAATAAAATCCTCTCAGCTCTTTCTCCTCCCAAGAATGTGTTGACCTGGGTCTTGCCTAATTTGAAACATTGGGAATGGTAAGCAATTCAAGCAGGTCAGAACAGAGGGTTTGCGCAGTTAGCAGCTGGGTTGATTTTTCTCTCATTTTCACAGAGCAGCTATCCTTAGAGGTGCAAGAAAAACAAAACACAAAACAACATGGGGAAGGGAAGGAGCCTCAGAACAAATTTCTCCAATGGTACCCAGGTCCAGAGGCCTAGTGTCAGAGTGCCTGTCTTTAATGGAGATAAACAAAGACTGCTCTCCAGAAACTGACACTTGATGCTTCTGCTAAAGATCTCACCACTTTTCAGGAGCCCTTACATTCTGGGCTTATGAATTTTTTTGTCCAATATGCTGGTAGAAACCACATAGACAAACATCAAAGCCAAGTGTTGCACTACTATTCGCCCACCCTTTGAAGTGCAGTGGCATTAGAAAACTTGATGATTGGGAAGCTACCTGCCTTTGCTACCTTTACCCTGGTTGGCCAGTCCAGGCTTCCAGACTAGTCTTCAGATCCTAGACTCTGCTTTAGCAAGAATGGGCTTACTATTTGGAAGGAAGTTGAGGAAAAGTTCACAAGTTGTATGAATAGCTTCAAAATTAGCCTTCTTCATAACTCAAAGTTATATTCATCAGCATTTTCAGTAGTGAGCCTTGCTAAGATGCTCACTTCTATTCGCGCTTGGCGTGCATAAGGGTGATTTTTTTCAAAATTTTGATTGCTACAATTTCATTTGTCCCTCTCTTCCAGCATTTAACAACCTGACCAAAAGTGCCTCGACCAAGAAAGTCAAGGACTCCATATGTGTTCTTCATAGAGCACAAGACTTCATGCTGTACTAACTGATAATCGCCTTCTCTGGTAGTACAATTCTGTTTTGATCCTGTGGTGGTTGTCACAATTGTCACTGGATTTCCCATGTTGGTTTGCAACATTGCAGGAAGTATGGACAGTTCATCAACAATCTGCATCGTGCCGCTGGGATTATCCAACTCCTCACTTTTGCGCTTCAATCCACATCGCTGGGAACCTTCTAGGAAATGTATCCTGTCCCGCCACACCACAGCCGCATGTGCTTCCACTCCAACTTGCTGTGCTTGAGCTGCTATGACCTTTGTAGCACCGGCAGTGATTTTTATGAAAACAGCACTTGCCTGCAATGAAAACTTGTGTCCTCCAGGTTTGCTAAGTGGTATCTTTGTCTGAAAAGCACTACCCTTTGTAACCGGGTAAGAATTTCAAAAGTTTCTACCATTCACATAGGTCTGTGGATAGTTTCTTTCCTGGAAAACACACCTGCTTGGCTCTTCTTTGAGTTTCTTCACACTACAAAAGGCACTTGACTGAGTCTGATAAACATGGTGGGTAGATCAAGACTTGTGAGGCCACACCTTCCTAGAGGCCCGCGCTCTCCCCGCTTCCGGCGGCCGCAGTCCTGAGCATGTCCGGGGTGGGTCGCGGGGGCCGATCCGGGGACCGGGAGCCAAGCGCTTCAGCAGGTGGCACCACCCAGCCGGGGCTCAGCCTCTCTCCGCGGCCGCTGCCATCTTGTCCCAGCGGCTGAGAGGAAACGGCAGAACCTCCCTCCCCCGATTGCTGCTGCTGCTGCTGCTGCTCTGGCTGCCTGGCGGCGGGCCCGTCTCCCTCATCTTCCTTCCCGGGGGCGCCGCGCAGCCGACAGTTGTCACCCGGGCAGCTGCCACAGGCAGCCCTGATCTCGGTCCCCTCCTCCGNTGTTGACTGGCTTGCTCTCCTGACTCATGCCCAGCCCGCCTTCTTATACAGTACACAACCTGCCCAAGGTGGCACTACTCATTGTGGGCTGGGCCCTCCCACACTGCTAGACCATCAAGACAATACTCCACAGATGTGGCCACAGGCCAATCCAATGGAGCCAATTCCCCAATTGAGGCTCCCTCAACCCAGGTGTGTCAAGTTGACACTAAAGCTATCCAGCACAGAGGGTTTGCACAGTTAGCAGGTGGGTTGATTTTTCTCTCATTTTCACAGAGCAGCTAACCTTAGAGGTGCAAATAAAACAAAACACAAAACAACATGGGGAAGGGAAGGAGCCTCAGAATGAATTTCTCCAATGGTACACAGGTCCAGAGGCCTAGTGTCAGAGTGCCTGTCTTTAATGGAGATAAACAAAGGCTGCTCTCCAGAAACTGGCACTTGATGCTTCTGCTAAAGATCTCACCACTTTTCAGGAGCCCTTACATTCTGGGCTTATGAATTTTTTTTTGTCCAATATGCTGGTAGGAACCACATAGACAAACATCAAAGCCAAGTGTTGCACTACTGTTCGCCCACCCTTTGAAGTGCAGTGGCATTAGAAAACTTGATGACTGGGAAGCTACCTGCCTTTGCTACCTTTACCCTGGTTGGCCAGTCCAGGGTTCCAGATGAGTCTTCAGATCCTAGAATCTGCTTTAGCAAGAATGGGCTTACTATTTGGAAGGAAGTTGAGGAAAAGTTCATGAGTTGTATGAATAGCTTCAAAATTAGCCTTCTTCATAACTTAAAGTTAAATTCATCAACATTTTCAGTAGTGAGCCTTGCTAAGATGCTTACTTCTATTTGCGCTTGGCGTGCATAAGAAGGGTGATTTTTCAAAATTTTGATTGCTACAATTTCATTTGTCCCTGTCTTCCAGCATTTAACAACCTGGCCAAAAGTGCCTCAACCAAGAAAGTCAAGGACTCCATATGTGTTCTTCATAGAGCACAAGACTTCATGCTGTACTAACTGATAATCGCCTTCTCCAGTAGTACAATTCTGTTTTGATCCTGTGGTAGTTGTCACAACTGTCACTGGATTTCCCATGTTGGTTTGCAACATTGCAGGAAGTATGGACAGTTCATCAACAATCTGCATGGCGCCGCTGGGATTATCCAACTCCTCACTCTTGCGCTTCAATCCACATCGCTGGGAACCTTCTAGGAAATGTAACCTGTCCCGCCACACCACAGCCGGATGTGCTTCCACTCCAACTTGCTGTGCTTGAGCTGCTATGACCTTTGTAGCACCGGCAGTGATTTTTACGAAAATAGCACTTGCCTGCAATGAAAACTTGTGTCCTCCAGGTTTGCTAAGTGGTATCTTTGTCTGAAAAGCACTACCCTTTGTAACCGGGTAAGAATTTCCAAAGTTTCTACCATTCACATAGGTCTGTGGATAGTTTCTTTCCTGGAAAACACACCTGCTTGGCTCTTCTTTGAGTTTCTTCACACTACAAAAGGCACTTGACTGAGTCTGATAAACATGGTGGGTAGATCAAGACTTGTGAGGCCACACCTTCCTAGAGGCCCGCGCTCTCCCCGCTTCCGGCGGCCGCAGTCCTGAGCATGTCCGGGGTGGGTCGCGGGGGCCGATCCGGGGACCGGGAGCCAAGCGCTTCAGCAGGTGGCACCACCCAGCCGGGGCTCAGCCTCTCTCCGNAGAGCACAGTTGTTTTGCCTGTCTTACTGGCAAGTGCAGCTACCCCGTGGCTGCCACTGCTTTTGCCATCCTTCAAAGATGTGAGACACAGCTTTTCAACCTTCCAATATGGACTGAAGACTCATGTCTCTCCAAGAATCCTCCAAACCTTCAGTGCCAGATGGGGACTGCAGAGACATCCAGCTTGTAGACTGAGGTTTCAGCCTCTTCAGAGTATTGATTACCATTGTTGGACTACGCAGGCTGTATCATAGAGACCAGTACAGGAAGATCAAGACAAGACGAGGTGCTTATTGGTGACCATGGGAAGGGAAAACTCCAGTGTAGAGCACAAGGGCAGGACTGATGGTTGTTTGGGCTTGCCAAGGAGGAGCCTTCAAACATGACATCTTTTCAAGAAAAAAAAAAAAAAAAGAAATCATAAGCCGAAGATGCTAAAACATATGTGTGACATGCATATATGTGTGGCATGTATATATGCATATTTTGGAGTGATACAGATTGGAAGGAACAACAACAACAACAACAACAAAAAGACTGGGTCAAAGAACTGACTGAAATGGTGAACTTCTGCCCAAAACAGTAAACTACATCGAAAATTTTGAGAGAGACTGAAAATCATGTTTGGCAGAATGCAAAATAAAGGCACAGTAAGATGTAGTTTCTGTAGAACGTACTTGTACAATGTCCGGCACAAATGAAAACCAGCGTTACCTCTCTGCAGAATAGCTTAGTCGTGTGGATCAATATTTTTTAAAGTATGCATATTTTTCTGTAATAATTATAGTTCAAAATAATGGACAAATTAATCAAAATTCTAACCATGATGTAGGTGCCAAAATGCTAGTCATAGGATTATTCACAATAAAAAAATTGAAAACAGCTAAAAAAGAAGAAAATATCCTGAATATGTTTTTTTTATTTCAGGGAAATATTTACAACAATGTGCTTTAAATAAAAGTAGGTATTTTAAGAATGGTAAGTGTGAGTCAGGTACAGTGGTACACATCTTAAATCCCAGGATTTCAGAATCAGAGGCAAAAAGATTATGAATTTAAGGCTAGCCTAGTGAGACCCTGTTAAATAAATTAAATGAAAAAATCTTATTGAGGCATAACATATGTATACTGAAATTTGCACAATCACAAGTACACAACTTGAAGAATTTTTACAAATAAACACTGTCAATAACCAGCATTCTGCTTAAGATATAGAACATCACTGTCAAATCGAAGGGCCCCTTCAATCCCTTTCCTGTCATTGTTTTGCCTTAATACAACTTTAACCTGCTACAGTGGGTAGCACCTGGGTTTGAATTAAGTATAAATTGGATTATGCATCATTTTTTCTGTCTGTCTTTTTAAAATATAATCCTTTCATTAATGTTTTGTGTATTTTGGACATCATTTTTCAGTTCAATTTAGACCTATTCTCCTTTCCCTTCCTTTCCCCACCCCACCCCAGCCCAGATCATGCACTCTGCCATAAATGTCCCGGATCTTTCTCTTAGTCTTTTTTTTAAGTTTAGGAATTCACATTTTCCTCCTTTAATTTTATATTACTCTAAAATATGAATACATACCTTCCACCCATATACAGTAATTACAGAGTCTGAAAATAAGTGGTGGGTTGATTCTAGACCTCGTTAAGAGATTTACATTATTATAACATAGTTGCTTTCAGATAAAAAGAAATATAACAATAATGTTGTTCAGCTTGTCTTTCAACTGGGGATTTGGTGTTAGCATTCACAAGAAAGATGACATCATGAACTTTGCTGGTAAATGGATGGAACTGGAAGCCATTATGCTAAGTGAAGTAACACAGTCCCAGAAAAACAAAAGGTGAATGGTTTCCTTCATTTGTGGATGCTAACACCAAATCCTTGCCTGTCTTATTTGCTCTACATTTTAAGAATAAGCGATACTGTCCTGTATAATAATGTTTTTTCCTTCTAATCGCCTATAAAATTTCACTAGATAAATGTCCCAGATTTTCCTGTTGTTTTGTGGTATTCTCATTTTGATGCTTTTATCACACAGAAAGAACATTTCTCTGTATCTTCTCCTGAACACATACAGGCCTTTTCCACACATGCTTTACAACTTTAAAATTTTCTTCTTTTCTTTTTTTAAATTTTATTTATTTTTTATATGTATGAATGTACTATCCACATGTAGATTTGTGCACCCATGTCGTGCAATGCCGCGGAGGTCAGAAGAGGGAGTCAGATTCCTCTGGAACTGGAGTTAAAGACAGTTTTCAGCCACCATGTGGGTGTTGGGGATTGAACCCGGGTCCTCTGCAAGAGCAGTCGGCGCTCTTAACCACTAGGCCATCTCTCCAGCCCCCAAATTTTCTTCTTTTCTAATAAGCATAGTGTCTGTAATCATTTCTGGAATAAGGCATTATAATTTGATACAATGATCAAATCAGAGAAACTAACATTCCCATCTCAAATGTTGTAATTTCTATGTGTTGAGAACCTTCAAACTCTTCTCTAGCTATTTTGATAGATAAAATTTATTATCCAATATGATAGTTGCCCTGAGATGCTATATAACATCAGAACTACTTATGCCCAAAAGGTGAAATTGTTTTGTTCTCATTTTTTATCTAATTGCTTCTCCCCGTACTAGCTTTAGGGATCATCACTACTCTCCTCTTTTTTACATGGTCAAGGTTTTTTTAACTTCCACAAATGAATGAGAACATTCAGTGTTGTCTATACCTAGCTTATTTTACTTAATACCATGTCCTCCATTTCAACCTCTGTTGGCTGCAAATAGCGGGATTTCATCATGGCTCAATAATGCTTTACTGTATGTGCAGAAACTGCACAGTATTTAATTATGCAGCTGTCTGTAACATTTCTCCATTCTTAGTGAGTTATTCATGTGTCAGAGTGTTCCCAAAATGCTCATTTTTGTTTTCTATTATAGTAACATACTCTCTACAATTTTAATTAGCAACATGGCTGTACAGAATACATACTTCATATTTAAGTGTCTGTTATAGCTAGATGTAAGGGTAGATGTGTCTAGGTTCTGGGAAACAGGATGCAGGTAGAAGCATCCCACAGCACATTCCAAGCTCATGTTAAAGAGAACTACACACTTTGGCCTGTGTCTCTGTTCCTTCATGCTGGTATCTAGAACAGGCCTCATCTTCTATCTTCAGATCACAGAGTCTGGACTATTTTCCAGGGTCACAGACATCCTGGGCTGCCTACTTGGATTTTGGCATGTAAGAGAATTTAACATCCATCTGATTTTAACTACTTTTTTATCTGCCACTTATAACTGAAATAAATTATATCTTATACAATTAGCTTCCAATTGTATGCACTGAACACTTTTGGGTAATCAGCTTCCTTTCATAAACTCTTGTGCATTTAGAGAAAGAATTACTACAAATGGAATTACTAAGTTAAAAATAAAGAATACATTAAACTGCAAACATTGCCATTCATTTCTCCCAAATTACAGCTGTATTGTAACATTTTCTCCTTAAATACATTGTCAAGGTTGTTGAGAGGAAGATAAGCAAATTTTTTTACTTTTAAAATATATTTTGTATTGTTATTAAATTTTTTCATACATTGTACATCATTTCTCAATCCAGTTTAGGCCCATTTCCCCCTCATCACGTCCCTCACCCCACCCTAGCCCATGCACCCTGCCACACATGTCCTGCATCCCTTTCTGAGTCTTTCCAGAGCTTTTCCAAAGCAGAGGATCATTGTCTTTGGGAGAACTTCACTGTTTCAGTTGTTTCCCCCAGTCTTTTATTGTTCCCTCCAGCTTGTATTGCTTCAACTATACTAAAATTATGTCATCTGAAAACAAACTGTATGTTATTTCCAAATCATATTTCAGGATTGACATTTTTCCATTTTGATTTTCTATTACTCTAAAATATGCATACAACCCTCCACCCATATACCAAAAACCAATGTCTGAAAATAAATGTAGTTAATTCTAGAACCTTGTTTAGAGATTCACATAATAGGAGCACAGTTGTTTTTCAGATCACACAGGAATATACATTAATGTTGCTCAGTTTTGCCTACAATTAGGTACTTGTGTTAGCATCCACAGATGGATGATGGATACCATTCATGGTTTGTTTATTTGGGACTGTGTTACTTCACATAGCATAATGGCTTCGAGTTCCTTCCATTTACCTCAAAATCATAATGTCATCTTTTTCTTTATTTAATTTTTTTATTTATTTATTTATTTATTTATGTGTATGAATGTTACTTCTGCTGTAGGTTTGTGCACCTGAGTCGATGAATGCCACCAAGATCAGAAGAGGGTGTCAGATTCCCCTGGACACTGGGAGTTAAGATGGTTCTCAGCCACCAGTGTGTGCTGGGATTAAACCTGGGTCCTCTGCAAGAGTAGTTCGGCACTCTTAACCATTGGCCATTTCTCCGCCCCGAAGTCATCTTTCTTTACCGCTGCATAGCAACTCCATTGTGTAGATGTACCACATTTTTTTACCACTTGTTGGTTGAGGGGCATCTGAGTTGGTTCCAGCTCTTCGCTATTGTGAAGAGAGCTGCAATAAATCTGCACGTAGGATGAATCTTGTGGGTATATACCAGGGAGTGGTATGGCTGGGTCAGGTGGTAGGCTCATTTTGGTCTTTTAAGGGTTTCTCCATTGCTTTTCATACTATATGACGTTTAATTCCACCAGCAGTGATGAGGTTCCCCTTTCCCAACAACGTCTCCAGCATTTGGTATCATTTGTTTTCTTGATCCTAGCCAGTCTTTTTTTTTTTTTTTTTTTTTTTTTTTTTTTTTTTTTATTATTTTGAACATTTTTTAAATTTTATTTATTATTTGTATGTGTATGAAGTACTGTCTGCATGAGGTCTGTGCACCTGTCGTTCAGTGCGCGGAGGTCAGAAGAGGGTCTCAGATTCCCCTGGAAGCTGGAGTTCTCCTGAATTGGAGTTACAGACAGTTCTCAACCGCTGTGGGTGCTGGGACGAACCTGGGTCCTCTGCAAGAGCAGTTGGTGCTCTTAAACCACTAGGCTATCTCTCCAGCCCCAACGGTGATCATTTTTTAAAGGTGTTTCTCAGCCATCTCTATTTCCTCACTTGTGAAGTCTCTGTTCAGTCTTTACTCATACTTTTGAATGAGTCATTTGTTTTTCTTCTTTGTTTTTTGATTAGTTATATATTCTGGAAGTTAATGCTTGTCCAGATGTTGTCAGGTGAAGGTTTCCTCTCACCCTTTGTTTTTTCTCTTCACAGATTTTTTCTTTTGCTGTACAGAAGCTTTTGAGTCTAATGAGGTCACTTGTCAATTGTCAACCTTTTTCCTGCACAGCTGCTGTTTGATTTAGAGTATTTTCCTATACCTATGTCTTGTAGGTTGCTAACCACTTTTTTCTTCTATCACCTTCAGAGTTCAGGTTTCATGTTGAGGTCTGTGTTCCTGCTGGCTGGGTACTCACCTCCATGCTGCACAAGCCAATAATCCAATGCGATCACAATTTTCTTTAAATATTTTAATTTATCTTATTATTTTTATGTGAGTGTATGTGTGTATACATAGTGTATGTGTACTATTGTTGTGGGTCATGTGAATGCCTGGAAAACCTAATGGAAATCTCTCCTTCCACGATGGGGAAACAAACTCGGGTCATCTGTCTTGGCAGCAAATGCCTTTATCCACTGATCACAGAGTACAAATTTTAGTATGAAGAATTTATTTCCATTTTTACTACTACCCCATTCACATATTTTACTCACTTTTCTATTTAAGCATAATTATTTTAGCCCTTTAATTTAAACTAGCTTTATGTTTTTTGAAGGCAGTAGCTAGATGCTTTCATCCTTGTAAAGCATGTGATATTACTGCACATTTCTCTGGTAGGAGAAATTTAGAGTCAAGCACTCACATTTCAAAACACAAAAATTGGTAATTGATTAAATTAAATCAATTAAAATTTTATAAAATGTGATTCATTGTTAAACTATGATTTAGCTTATTTAGTTTGGAGAGGCCCATGATAATCAGTGTGTAAATAAAGATGTTCTGTAAAGTCGGATGATTTCTTTCCATTCATTAATTCCTCAGGTCTAAGTAACAGTTGTGTATTTATTCATATAGTTTTAAAATATTTTTATTGTTTTATTTTACATGCATGTCTTATTTGCATGCACGTAAGTGCACCCATGTCATACAATGCCACAAGGTTCAGAAGAAGCAAGTTGTTGATCCCTAAAACTGGAGTTACGGATGGTTGTTAGTCACCTGTGGGTACTGAGAATTGAACCTGGGTCCTCTGCAAGAGCACGTGTCCTTAGCATCTTTCCAGCCCCTGTAGTTTTATGCTAAGTTTTTCTAAGAATGTATCAAGATATTTTAGAGCTGTCAATGTGAATAGAAACCCTTTGACTTTGCACATTTAATTTGATTAAGGATACATCATGAGAATTTTTAGGTCTAGCTCCCATAACTCATTATTTTATACTAAATTTTTTAATTTTTTGAAATTATTTCCGTGGTCAAAATTTATGTTCAATTCTGATATTTAACCTGATTTTTCTTGTCATTGCTTTGGGATTAGAAGTAGAATATCACTGAATAATAAGGGCTCATGATTGGCTACTCTTACCTACAAGATTATTTTAGTAAGTACCACTAAGTATGTTGTTAAAGTAAGATTTTAGTTTTTAAAATCAAATTAAGACAGGATTTAAAAGGGTTTGTCTTCTTGTCATACTTTTATTAAACGATTTAGCATGTGACCACCTGAAACTAAGTTGTCCTCACAATGGGACTAGCTTTTTAATATTAGTCTACTTATTTAGAATGTTTACACAATTTTTTCTCCTGTCCTCCTATAACTGGCATTCAGAATTTCAAAACGCAGCCATTCTTTCTCGTCTTTTTTCTTTCTTTCTTTCTTCTTTCTTTTCTTTCTCTTTTTCTTTCTTTCTTCTTTCTCTTTTTGCATTCCTTCCTATTTTAATTAAGCTCTGAGGTCAGCCATGTTCACCACAAAGAACATTAAAAATTGTTTAGATTGCACACATAGACTCCCATTTTAGACTTGAAGCCAAAATCTAACTCAGTAGGTCCCACATAATTCTATTAATCAGTACTGTTGTTTTAGTCCTATTGAAAGAGCCTACTTCAATCTTGAGACAGAAATTGGAAACAATTATACTAGGAAATAATGTTGATTTCAATAGTTTGGAAAGCTCTGTTACAGAAAGCAACATGATTTGGAAATTGCACCACAGTCATAAAGAAGGTATGTTGGCTGCTCTGAGGGATGATCCAGACACTAACTTGAGTCTTATCCTAGCTACATAATCCTTTTAGGTCAACAAAAAGGTCACAAAACTGGCCAGAGTTCCAAATGAACATTCATTTGAGATTTGTGAGGAGAATTCAGATCTAATGTCTACATGAACAGACCTTAGACTTTCTGGCCATAACTCATTTGTTATTGGTACCATATGATGGAAGTGACATTCGATGGTGAAGGGCAATACTCTCTGTCAAGACAACAATCTTTGTCTAAAGCTTTCAGCTTTCTGTCTTCAGTTACTCATATAACAAAGATGCAATTTTGGTTTATTTTCATTTTTTTAAAATCCTTCTAAGGATAAGAGGGAAGATGTCAGTCCTCTTTTCAACCTCCAGCGATTTCAGGCAAAACAATCAGAAAATGAAAATATCTTTTAAATTTTTCAGAAAATGAATTTCTTGTAAGTTATACAAAGGTTAGGAACTAACTTTTGGCTCTAACTTATCCCAAAAAGAAACCTAGTTATGTTTTTCTAAGAAGCACCATAGGAATAAGCAATGTAATGTCGACAGGTGAGAGACTTTCCTTTTTACAGATGCCATGAGATCCACCCAGTGCAATCTTTTCTGATGATGGAAATCCTCCCTTAAGGGTGAATATTGTGTTGCACTCAGTTGCTATGATAAATTAAGACTTGTATCTGTCTAGTTACACTGACTGTTGAATGCTGTTGGATAAACCAAACAACTCTCGGCACATCCACTCATGTCAACAATTGGCTTTTTCTTGAAAACCAACGTTGTGGTTTTATATGGTGAGATACCAGTTGAACTTGCTACTCTGGTGGCCCTGTCTTTATGAGAACCTAAACCATCTGTCTGGCTCACTTGATTTGGGTTAGAAAGCTCCTTATTCTTTAAATATGTTAGTTCAAGCAAGGACTGAGGAGATGAAGTAGAGAAATGAAGGGCTGTAGAGAGTGGAACCATCTACTGGATATGTAGGTACAGAAAGGCATGCCTCAGAATTAACCATTTGACTATATGAGTGAAAACTTGAAGTGTCTTGGAGTGATTGGTGAGAGCAGGCAATTTACTGCAACATATTTAAGTGTAGTTCCTAGGATATTATTCAAAAGGCATTGATCGCTGAAAGATTTCAAAATGAATCAGAATATACTATTAGTGTCTGTTCTAAGGATGAGATAAGGGAAATGGCACATGAAAGCCTCTTCTAAAGAGCATATAGGGGCATGAACCCTTCGCAGCCTCCCAGGCCTTTCCTATTCCATCTTCACCTAATTGTTCTTTCCCTATGTCATATTGAATAAGTGAGTAACTCATGCTTTATAGAAATGTTAGAAAGTATAGAGCATGCTAATACACTTATCCCACAGTTTGTACATGTGCAGTACCTTCAGAATCAAGAGTTCCTCTTACAGTTACTGCTGTTACACAACAAATTATTCCACCTCAGTGGTATAAAACTGTATAAAAGAACAGTTGTATTCAGAGATTTTGTGGGTCATCGATTTAGTCTGCACAGGTTGGTGTCTAGTACTTTTTATGTACCACATCTGGAACTTTAGCTAGAAGACACAGTGGCAAGAGAAACATTATGAAGAGGGAGGAATCACCTGCATTTGTTTTGCTCATGTGTCTGATAGTTGGTGTGATAATTGCTGTCCCCTCACATTGGTCCAACTGGGCCAGGTTACCTTTGAATGGCCACTGAACATGGGTTGATATGGCCTTTCTCCCAGTATACAGCATCTGGGTTCTAAGAGGAATGTCCTAAGAAGTCAAGACAGAAGGGCAAGGTCTTAGAAGATATTTGGCATTCTTTCATTACATGTTACGGTGGAGATGTTACAAAGTTCTGCCAACACTACATATTTTCTTTAGCCTTCCAGGTTTATAAACACAGAAAAGCCTCTGTTTCCTATTCATCAATGATTCTTTGAGAAGTTTATGGCACTTTACTATTACATGAAAAAATTTAATAGTATTTCTTATTTCCTAGGACAACCAAAGAAATTGTGACTAGTAGGATTGATATCACTCTTTCACTTAAGTTTGGGGAAGCTACATGTAAGATATAATGAAGTCCTTGTGTGGTTCAATAATAATGAAACTGGTAGTCATGCTAGACCCAAATCCAGACCATTAAGTGTCAGATAAATTAGAAGCAATAAAGTTCAAAAAGGAAGCTGTAAAATTGTCCTAGTAAATAATCAGTCCATTTTTGGTGAGCAATAACACAGAGAATTTAGTAATCACCATTTCATTAAATGACATTAATCCTCTGTGGTGTTTGAATGGCAAGTTCCCCCATAGAGCCAAGATTCTGACACTTTGTCTCCAGTGGTGGCGCTGTTGGGAGGCGTGAAACTTTGGGGTGTGTGAGCCTATGATGGAGGAATGGACACATCACTGGGGGCAGGCTTAGTGAGTTCTTTTTTTTTTAACTTGTCTCTCTACAGTCTCTCTTCCCTGTCCTCATCTGCGAGATGTGAATCCTGCGTTTGCTGCTCACTGCCTCCGCACTTGCTCCCGCCACAATGGACCTTAATTCCCTGGAACCATCAATCATAAGCTCAAAGTAAACTCTTTTTATAAGTTCCTTGGTTCATGGTGCTTTCACAGCAACAGAAAAGTGACTAACAACAGTAATTTCGGTAACCAAGAGCAGTGGGATGTGTCCGCTGGATGGAAGAACCTGACCATGTGGATGTATTTTGGGAAAGTGAAGGTGGAAGACTTTGGAAACACTTTGGGCTAGAAAGCGTTGACTACTGTAAGCAACTTAAAATGACATCATCCTTTAAAATATCATTCTGATTTGGACCACCATGGTATATTAATTATGACTTAACCACCATAAATCCTTGCAGGAAACCTTTCACAGACTGATCAACCCAAAATCACTATGTTTATAACATATAATGAATGATAATCAGAACATATATCGCTATTATTTAAAGTCTGCCAGTGATGGGTCATGGGTCATTATTCATCTGTTCATTCAGTTCACACTGACAGAAAAGTTATAGTTAGGTTGCTTCGTTGCTTTCCAGTGGTTAACCCATACTAATATCCTCCAAATGGCTCATTTTTAAATGACCAATAGATGAAGTATCACAAGGACCAAGATATAAAGAAAAAATGAAAGCTGAGAACCTGTTTGATGGCTAATTTTGGGTTTGGCCTCTATGGGGCTAAGGGATGTCCACACAGCTAGAAAAACAGTATTTCTTCAGTAGAAGAAATTATCCTCACCAGTATGAATAGGTATTATTCTTTGTCCTCAGACAACATCACTGGAGGTTCCCAGGTGTTTGTCCTTGAACAGGTACTTATACTAGGGTCTAGGCCCTGGGTCCCAGGCCTTTGGGTAAAGGCAAACAAAGAAAAATATGTGGAATAAATATGTGTAATCATATATCATACTCATCTATATATCTATGTCTTTTTTGCTTTATTTCTCTGAAGAACTCTGTAAACTTAATTCAAATTGAACGTAAATTGGATTATGGGAATAGAAGCTATCTGCAGGAATACTGTTACTGTTTGAGAGCCTCCAGATGGAGGAACTCAATGAAGACAGAGTTGTAGATACATAAGGAGATGTGCCATGAGGTAAAGGGTGAAAGTGTCTCAGAAAAGTAATGCTGAAAGAACACAATTTTACAATAGTTCTCAGGGGTTGAAAGCACAACGTACAGTGGGAAGCTGTCAACTGATTCAGAGTATTCTTCTATACCTATGTCTTGTAGTTGACTTAACAATTTTTTCTTCTATCCCTCTCAGACGGTTCAGGTTTCTGTTGAGGTTCTTTCCTGCGGCTTGGGGTAATCTTTGACCTCATCCGGTGCACAAGCCAATAATCCAATTGCGACTCACGAATTTCTTTTAAATATTTTAAATTTATCTATTTAATTTCTTATGTGAGTGTAGTGTGTCTACTATGTGTATGTGTACATATGTTTGTTGGTCATTGAATGCCGTGGAAAACCTATGGAAATCTCTCCTTCCACGATGGGGAACAAACTCGGGTCATCTGTCTTGGCAGCAAATGCCTTTCTCCCACTTCACAGGTACAAATTTTTAGTATGAAGAATTTATTTCCATTTTTACTACTACCCCATTCACATATTTTACTCACTTTTCTATTTTAAACATAATTATTTTAGCCCTTTAATTTAAACTAGCTTTATGTTTTCTGAAGGCAGTAGCTAGATGCTTTCATCCTTGTAAAGCATGTGATATTACTGCACATTTCTCTGGTAGGAGAAATTTAGAGTCAAGCACTCACATTTCAAAAACACAAAAAATCCGGTTATTTGATTTAAATGTCAATCAATTTAACAATTTTCCTATAAAATGTGTTCATTGTTTAAACTCTGATTTAGCTTATTTAGTTTGGAGAGGCCATGATAATCAGTGTGTAAATAACAGATGTTCTGTAAAGTCGGATGATTTCTTTCCATTCATTAATTCCTCAGGTCTAAGTAACAGTTGTGTATTTATCATATTAGTTTCTAAACCATATTTTATGTTTTATTTTACATTTGCCAATGTCTTTTGCATGCACGTAAGGGCATCCCCATTTCATTGCAATGCCCACAAAGTTCAGAAGAAAGCATAGGATTCCCCAAGAAACTGGGTACGGATGGTTGTTAGGTCACCATGTGTGGTACTGAGAATTGAACCTGGGTCTCTGCAAGAGCAGCCATGTCCATCTTTCCAGCCCTCCTGAGTTTTATGCTAGTTTTTCTAAGAATGTATCAAGATATTTTAGAGCTGTCAATGTGAATAGAAACCCTTTGACTTTGCACATTTAATTTGATTAAGGATACATCATGAGAATTTTTAGGTCTAGCTCCCATACCTCTATTTTTTACTAATTTATTTTATTATTTTTTGAGAATTATTTCCGTGTACAAAATTTATGTCAATTCTGATATTTCTACCTGATTTTTCTTGTCATATTGCTTTGGGATTAGAAGTAGAATATCACTGAATAATAAGGGCTCATGATTGGCTACTCTTACCTACAAGAATTATTTTAGTAAGTTACCACTAAGTATGTTGTTTAAAGTAAGATTTTAGTTTTTTAAAATAAAATTAAGACAGATTATTTAAAAGGGTTTGTCTTCTTGTCATACTTTTATTAAACGATTTAGCATGTGACCACCTGAAACTAAGTTGTCCTCACAATGGACTAGACTTTTAATATTAGTCTACTTATTTAGAATGTTTACCAATTTTTTCTCTGTCCTCCATCTGGCATTCAGAATTTCAAACCGCACCATTCTTTCTTTCTTTTTTCTTTCTTTCTTTTCTTCTTCTTTCTTTCTTTCTTTCTTTTCTTTCTTTCTTTTTCTTTTGATTCCTCCTATTTAATTAAGCTCTGAGGTCAGCCATGTTCACCACAAAGAACATTAAAAATTGTTTAGATTGCACACATAGACTCCCATTTATAGACTTGAAGCCAAAATCTAACTCAGTAGGTCCCACATAATTCTATTAATCAGTACTGTTGTTTTAGTCCTATTGAAAGAGCCTACTTCAATCTTGAGACAGAAATTGGAAACCATTATACCAGGAATAATGTTGATTTCAATAGTTTGCGAAAGCTCTGTTACAGAAAGCAACATGATTTGGAAATTGCACCACAGTCATAAAGAAGGTATGTTGGCTGCTCTGAGGGATGATCCAGACACTAACTTGAGTCTTATCCTAGCTACATAATCCTTTTAGGTCAACAAAAAGGTCACAAAACTGGCCAGAGTTCCAAATGAACATTCATTTGAGATTTGTGAGGAGAATTCAGATCTAATGTCTACATGAACAGACCTTAGACTTTCTGGCCATAACTCATTTGTTATTGGTACCATATGATGGAAGTGACATTCGATGGTGAAGGGCAATACTCTCTGTCAAGACAACAATCTTTGTCTAAAGCTTTCAGCTTTCTGTCTTCAGTTACTCATTATACACAAAGCTGCATTTTGGTTCATTTCTATTTTTTAAAACTTCTTTAAGGATATAGAGCGGAAGATGTCAGTCCTCTTTCAACCTCCAGCGATTTCAGGCTGAAAATCAATCAGAATGAAAATATCTTTTAAATTTTCAGAAATGATTTATTGTTAAGTGTTATACAAAGGTAGGAAATAACCTTTTGGCTCCTAACTTACCCAAAAATGAAAACCTAGTTATGCTTTTTCATAAGAAGCCACCATAGGAATAAGCCCAATGTAACATGTCGGACAGGTGACGAGACTTTCCTTTTTACAGATGCCATGAGATCTCACCCAGTGCAAATCTTTTCTGGGGGATTGATGGAAATCCTCCCTTAAGGGTGAATATTGTGTTGCACTCAGTTGCTATGGATAAATTAAGGACTTGTATCTGTCTAGTTACACTGACATGTTGAATGCTGTTGGATAAACCAAACAACTCTCGGCACATCCACTCATGTCAACAATTGGCTTTTTCTTGAAAACCAACGTTGTGGTTTTATATGGTGAGATACCAGTTGAACTTGCTACTCTGGCTGGCCCTGTCTTTATGAGAACCTAAACCATCTGTCTGGCTCACTTGATTTGGGTTAGAAAGCTCCTTATTCTTTAAATATCGTTAGTTCAAGCAAGGACTGAGGAGATGAAGTAGAGAAATGAAGGGCTGTAGAGAGTGGAACCATCTACTGGATATGTAGGTACAGAAAGGCATGCCTCAGAATTAACCATTTGACTATATGAGATGAAAACTTGAGTGTCTTGGTAGTGATTGGTGAGAGCAGGCAATTACTGCACCATATTTAAGTGTAGTTCCTAGGATAATTCAAAAGGCATTGATCGCTGAAAGATTTCAACAATGAATCAGAATATACTATTAGTGTCTGTTCTAAGGATGAGATAAGGGAAATGGCACATGAAAGCCTCTTCTAAAGTTTTTGTTTTCTATTATAGTAACATACTCTCTACAATTTTAATTAGCAACATGGCTGTACAGAATACATACTTCATATTTAAGTGTCTGTTATAGCTAGATGTAAGGGTAGATGTGTCTAGGTTCTGGGAAACAGGATGCAGGTAGAAGCATCCCACAGCACATTCCAAGCTCATGTTAAAGAGAACTACACACTTTGGCCTGTGTCTCCGTTCCTTTATGCTGGTATCTAGATCAGGCCTCATCTTCTATCTTCAGACCACAGAGTCTGGACTATTTTCCAGGGTCACAGACATCCTGGGCTGCCTACTTGGATTTTGGCATGTAAGAGAATTTAACATCCGATTTTAACTACTTTTTTATCTGCCACTTATAACTGAGATAAATTATATCTTATACAATTAGCTTCCAATTGTATGCACTGAACACTTTTGGGTAATCAGCTTCCTTTCATAAACTCTTGTGCATTTAGAGAAAGAATTACTACAAATGGAATTACTAAGTTAAAAATAAAGAATACATTAAACTGCAAACATTGCCATTCATTTCTCCCAAATTACAGCTGTATTGTAACATTTTCTCCTTAAATACATTGTCAAGGTTGTTGAGAGGAAGATAAGCAAATTATTTTTATTTTTAAAAAATATATTTTGTATTGTTATTAAATTTTTTTCATACATTGTACATCATTTCTCAATCCAGTTTAGGCCCATTTCCCCCTCATCACGTCCCTCACCCCACCCTAGCCCATGCACCCTGCCACACATGTCCTGCATCCCTTTCTGAGTCTTTCCAGAGCTTTTCCAAAGCAGAGGATCATTGTCTTTGGGAGAACTTCACTGTTTCAGTTGTTTCCCCCCCCCCCAGTCTTTTATTTTTACCTCCAGCTTGTATTGCTTCAACTATACTAAAATTATGTCATCTGAAAACAAACTGTATGTTATTTCCAAATCATATTTCAGGATTGACATTTTTCCATTTTGATTTTCTATTACTCTAAAATATGCATACATACCCTCCACCCATATACCAAAAATCCAATGTCTGAAAATAAATCGTAGGTTAATTCTAGAACCTGTTTAGAGATTCACAATATAGGAGCACAGTTGTTTTCAGATCACAAGGAATATAGCATTAATGTTGCTCAGTTTGCCTCACAACTAGGTACTTGGTGTTAGCATCCACAGATGGATGATGGATACCATTCATTGTTTGTTTATTTGGGACTGTGTTACTTCACTTAACATAATGGCTTCGAGTTCCTTCCATTTACCTGCAAATATCATAATGTCATTTTTCTTTATTTTAATTTTCTTTATTTATTTATTATTTATTTTTATGTGTATGAATGTTCTGTCTGCATGTAGGTTTGTGCACCTGAGTCGTGGAATGCCACCGAGGTCAGAAAAGGGTGTCAGATTCCCCTGGACCTGGAGTTAAAGATGGTTCTCAGCCACCATGTTGATGCTGGGGATTAAACCTGGGTCCTCTGCAAGAGTAGTTGGCACTCTTAACCACTAGGCCATTTCTCCAGCCCCGAAGTCATCTTTCTTTACCGCTGCATAGCACTCCATTGTGTAGATGTACCACATTTTTTTTAGCCACTTGTTGGTTGAGGGGCACTTGAGTTGGTTCCAGCTCTTCGCTATTGTGAAGAGAGCTGCAATAAATCTGCAGTAGGATGAATCTTGTGGGTATATACCCAGGAGTGGTATGGCTGGGTCAGGTGGTAGGCTCATTTTAAGTCTTTTAAGGGTTCTCCACATTGCTTTTCATACTAGTTATACGAGTTTACATTCCCACCAGCAGTGGATGAGTGTTCCCCTTTCCCAACAACGTCTCCAGCATTTGGTATCATTTGTTTTCTTGATCCTAGCCAGTCTTATTGCAGTGAAATGATATCCTAAAGTGGTTTTATTTTCATTTCCTTAATTATTAGTGGTTGAACATTTTTAAAATTTTTTATTTATTTTTGTATGTGTATGAATGTACTGTCTGCATGTAGGTCTGTGCATCCATGTCGTGCAGTGCTGCGGAGGTCAGAAGAGGGTCTCAGATTCCCCTGGAACTGGAGTTCTCCTGGAATTGGAGTTACAGACAGTTCTCAACCGCCATGTGGGTGCTGGGGATCGAACCTGGGTCCTCTGCAAGAGCAGTTGGTGCTCTTAACCACTAGGCTATCTCTCCAGCCCCAACGGTGATCATTTTTAAAGGTGTTTCTCAGCCATCTTTATTTCCTCACTTGTGAAGTCTCTGTTCAGCTCTTTACTCCATCTTTTGAATGAGTCATTTGTTTTCTTCTTTGTTTTTTGATTAGTTTATATATTCTGGAAGTTAATGCTTTGTCAGATGTGTCAGGTGAAGGTTTCCTCTCACCCTTTGTTTTTTCTCTTCACAGATTTTTTTCTTTTGCTGTACAGAAGCTTTTGAGTCTAATGAGGTCCCACTTGTCAATTGTCAACCTTATTTCCTGCACAGCTGCTGTTTGATTTAGAGTATTTTCCTATACCTATGTCTTGTAGGTTGCTACCAACTTTTTCTTCTATCACCTTCAGAGGTTCAGGTTTCATGTTGAGGTCTGTGTTCCTGCTGGCTGGGTATCTTCACCTCCACAGCTGCACAAGCCAATAATCCAATGCGATCACGAATTTTCTTTAAATATTTTAAACTTTTATCTATTTATTTTTATGTGAGTGTATGTGTGTATACATATGTGTATGTGTACTATGTGTGTGGTCATGTGAATGCCGTGGAAAACCTATGGAAATCTCTCCTTCCACGATGGGGAACAAACTCGGGTCATCTGTCTTGGCAGCAAATGCCTTTCTCCACTGATCACAGAGTACAAATTTTAGTATGAAGAATTTATTTCCATTTTTACTACTACCCCATTCACATATTTTACTCACTTTTCTATTTTAAACATAATTATTTTAGCCCTTTAATTTAAACTAGCTTTATGTTTTCTGAAGGCAGTAGCTAGATGCTTTCATCCTTGTAAAGCATGTGATATTACTGCACATTTCTCTGGTAGGAGAAATTTAGAGTCAAGCACTCACATTTCAAAACCACAAAAATTGGTAATTTGATTAAATTAAATCAATTAAAATTTTTATAAAATGTGATTCATTGTTAAACTATGATTTAGCTTATTTAGTTCTGGAGAGGCCATGATAATCAGTGTGTAAATAACAGATGTTCTGTAAAGTCGGATGATTTCTTTCCATTCATTAATTCCTCAGGTCTAAGTAACAGTTGTGTATTTATTCATATAGTTTTAAAAATATTTTATTGTTTTATTTTACATGCATGTCTTATTTGCATGCACGTAAGTGCACCCATGTCATACAATGCCAGCAAAGTTCAGAAGAAAGCATAGGATTCCCCGAAACTGGAGTTACGGATGGTTGTTAGTCACCATGTGGGTACTGAGAATTGAACCTGGGTCCTCTGCAAGAGCAGCCATTGGTCCATCTTTCCAGCCCCCTGTAGTTTTATGCTAAGTTTTTCTAAGAATGTATCAAGATATTTTAGAGCTGTCAATGTGAATAGAAACCCTTTGACTTTGCACATTTAATTTGATTAAGGATACATCATGAGAATTTTTAGGTCTAGCTCCCATAACTCATTATTTATACTAATTTATTTAATTTTTTGAGAATTATTTCCGTGGTACAAAATTTATGTTCAATTCTGATATTCATACCTGATTTTTCTTGTCATATTGCTTTGGGATTAGAAGTAGAATATCACTGAGTAATAAAGGCTCATGACTGGCTACTCTTACCTACAAGAATTATTTTAGTAAGTTACCACTAAGTATGTTGTTTAAAGTAAGATTTTAGTTTTTAAAATCAAATTAAGACAGGATTTAAAAGGGTTTGTCTTCTTGTCATACTTTTATTAAACGATTTAGCATGTGACCACCTGAAACTAAGTTGTCCTCACAATGGGACTAGACTTTTTAATATTAGTCTACTTATTTAGAATGTTTACACAATTTTTTCTCCTGTCCTCCTATATCTGGCATTCAGAATTTCAAAACGCACCATTCTTTCTCTTCTTTTTTCTTTCTTTCTTTTCTTTCTTTCTTTCTTTCTTTCTTTCTTTCTTTCTTTCTTTCTTTCTTCTTTTTGATTCCTTCCTATTTTAATTAAGCTCTGAGGTCAGCCATGTTCACCACAAAGAACATTAAAAATTGTTTAGATTGCACACATAGACTCCCATTTATAGACTTGAAGCCAAAATCTAACTCAGTAGGTCCCACATAATTCTATTAATCAGTACTGTTGTTTTAGTCCTATTGAAAGAGCCTACTTCAATCTTGAGACAGAAATTGGAAACAATTATACTAGGAAATAATGTTGATTTCAATAGTTTGGAAAGCTCTGTTACAGAAAGCAACATGATTTGGAAATTGCACCACAGTCATAAAGAAGGTATGTTGGCTGCTCTGAGGGATGATCCAGACACTAACTTGAGTCTTATCCTAGCTACATAATCCTTTTAGGTCAACAAAAAGGTCACAAAACTGGCCAGAGTTCCAAATGAACATTCATTTGAGATTTGTGAGGAGAATTCAGATCTAATGTCTACATGAACAGACCTTAGACTTTCTGGCCATAACTCATTTGTTATTGGTACCATATGATGGAAGTGACATTCGATGGTGAAGGGCAATACTCTCTGTCAAGACAACAATCTTTGTCTAAAGCTTTCAGCTTTCTGTCTTCAGTTACTCATATAACAAAGATGCAATTTTGGTTATTTTCATTTTTTTAAATCCTTCTAAGGATAAGAGGGAAGATGTCAGTCCTCTTTTCAACCTCCAGCGATTTCAGGTGAAAACAATCAGAATGAAAATATCTTTTAAATTTTCAGAAATGATTTATTGTTAAGGTTATACAAAGGTAGGAAATAACTTTTTGGCCTCTAACTTATCCCAAAAATGAAACCTTAGTTATGTTTTTCTAAGAAGCACCATAGGAATAAGCAATGTAAATGTCGACAGGTGAGAGACTTTCCTTTTTACAGATGCCATGAGATCCACCCAGTGCAATCTTTTCTGATGATGGAAATCCTCCCTTAAGGGTGAATATTGTGTTGCACTCAGTTGCTATGGATAAATTAAGGACTTGTATCTGTCTAGTTACACTGACATGTTGAATGCTGTTGGATAAACCAAACAACTCTCGGCACATCCACTCATGTCAACAATTGGCTTTTTCTTGAAAACCAACGTTGTGGTTTTATATGGTGAGATACCAGTTGAACTTGCTACTCTGGCTGGCCCTGTCTTTATGAGAACCTAAACCATCTGTCTGGCTCACTTGATTTGGGTTAGAAAGCTCCTTATTCTTTAAATATGTTAGTTCAAGCAAGGACTGAGGAGATGAAGTAGAGAAATGAAGGGCTGTAGAGAGTGGAACCATCTACTGGATATGTAGGTACAGAAAGGCATGCCTCAGAATTAACCATTTGACTATATGAGATGAAAACTTGAGTGTCTTGGTAGTGATTGGTGAGAGCAGGCAATTACTGCACCATATTTAAGTGTAGTTCCTAGGATAATTCAAAAGGCATTGATCGCTGAAAGATTTCAACAATGAATCAGAATATACTATTAGTGTCTGTTCTAAGGATGAGATAAGGGAAATGGCACATGAAAGCCTCTTCTAAAGAGCATATAGGGGCATGAAACCTCCGCAGCCTCCCAGGCCTTTCCTATTCCATCTTCACCTAATTGTTCTTTCCCTATGTCATATTGAATAAGTGAGTAACTCATGCTTTATAGAAATGTTAGAAAGTATAGAGCATGTTAATACACTTATCCCACAGTTTGTACATGTGCAGGTACCTTCAGAATCAAGAGTTCCTCTTACAGTTACTGCTGTTACACAACAAATTATTCCCACCTCAGTGGTATAAAACTGTATAAAAGAACAGTTGTATTCAAAGATTTTGTGGGTCATCAATTTAGTCTGCACAGGTTGGTGTCTAGTACTTTTTATGTACCACATCTGGAACTTTAGCTAGAAGACACAGTGGCAAGAGAAACAGTATGTGAAGAGGGAGGAATCACCTGCATTCGTCTTTGCTCATGTGTCTGATAGTTGATGCTGATAATTGGCTGTCCCTTCACATTGGCCACTGGCCAGGTTACCTTTGAATGGCCACTGAACATGGGTTGATATGGACTTTCTCCCAGTATACAGCATCTGGGTTCTAAGAGGAATGTCCTAAGAAATCAAGACAGAAGGGCAAGGTCTTAGAAGATATTTGACATTATTTCATTACATGTTACGGTGGAGATGTTACAAAGTTCTGCCAACACTACATATTTTCTTTAGCCATTCAGGTTATAAACACAGAAAAGGCCTCTGTTTCTATTCATCAATGATTCTTTGAGAAAGTTTTATGGCATATACAGAGAAAAATTTAATAGTATTTTCTTATTTCCTAGGGACAACCAAAGAAATTGTGACTAGTAGGATTGATATCACTCTTTCACTTAAGTTTGGGGAAGCTACATGTAAGATATAATGAAGTCCTTGTGTGGTTCAATAATAATGAAACTGGTAGTCATGCTAGACCCAAATCCAGACCATTAAGTGTCAGATAAATTAGAAGCAATAAAGTTCAAAAAGGAAGCTGTAAAATTGTCCTAGTAAATAATCAGTCCATTTTTGGTGAGCAATAACACAGAGAATTTAGTAATCACCATTTCATTAAATGACATTAATCCTCTGTGGTGGTTTGAATGAGTGTCCCCCATAAGCTCTAGGTATTCAGACGTTTGTCTCCAGTTGGTGGCGCTGTTTTTGGAGGTCTTGGGGTGTGTGGCTGGAGAAAGTGTGTCACTGGGGGCAGGCTTAGTGAGTTTTAACAAGCCTCGTGGTCTACAGTTGCTCTCTCTGCTTCCTGTGCTCATTGCGAGATGTGACCCTCGGTTTGCTGCTCCTGTCTCCAGCCACCATGCCTCCCGCCACAATGGACTCTTAATTCCCTGGAACCATCAATCATAAGCTCAAATAAACTCTTCCTTTTATAAGTTCCTTGGTCATGGTGCTTTATCACAGCAACAGAAAAGTGACTAATACAGTAATTTGGTACCAGAGAGTGGGCTGTTCGCTGTGAAGAACCTGACCATGTGGATGTTTGGAGAAATGTGGAAGACTTTGGAACTTTGGGCTAGAAAAGCTGTTGACTACTGTAGGCAGAGCTTAAATGACATCAATCCTTTAAAATATCATTCTGATTTTGACCACCATGGTATATTAATTATGACTAACCACATAATGCAGAAACCTTTCACAGACTATCAACCCATAAATCACTATGTTTATAACATATATGAATGATAATCAGAACAATCATATCGCTTTATTTAAAGTCTGCCAGTGATGGGTCATGGGTCATTATTCATCTGTTCATTCAGTTCACACTGACAGAAAAGTTATAGTTAGGTTGCTTCGGTGCTTTCCAGTGGTTAACCCATACTAATATCCTCCAAATGGCTCATTTTTAAATGACCAATAGATGAAGTATCACAAGGACCAAGATATAAAGAAAAAATGAAAGCTGAGAACCTGTTTGATGGCTAATTTTGGGTTTGGCCTCTATGGGGCTAAGGGATGTCCACACAGCTAGAAAAACAGTATTTCTTCAGTAGAAGAAATTATCCTCACCAGTATGAATAGGTATTATTCTTTGTCCTCAGACAACATCACTGGAGGTTCCCAGGTGTTTGTCCTTGAACAGGTACTTATACTAGGGTCTAGGCCCTGGGTCCCAGGCCTTTGGGTAAAGGCAAACAAAGAAAAATATGTGGAATATATATGTGTACATCTATATATCATCTCTATCTATATATCTATGTCCTTTTTGCTTTATTTCTCTGAAGAACTCTGTAAACTTAATTCAAATTGAACGTAAATTGGATTATGGGAATAGAAGCTATCTGCAGGAATACTGTTACTGTTTGAGAGCCTCCAGATGGAGGAACTCAATGAAGACAGAGTTGTAGATACATAAGGAGATGTGCCATGAGGTAAAGGGTGAAAGTGTCTCAGAAAAGTAATGCTGAAAGAACACAATTTTACAATAGTTCTCAGGGGTTGAAAGCACAACGTACAGTGGGAAGCTGTCAAGACATAATAAAGCTGATCACTCCATGCTGTACAAAACAAAATGTGAAGTGAGCATTGTTCAAACTACACTCAATAACATTTATTTTTTGGTCTTTTCGAGACAGGGTCTCCATGTAGCCCCAGCTGGCGTGGAACTCACTTTGTAGACCAGGCTGGCCTTGAACTCACAAAGATCCGCCTGCCTCTGCCTCCCAAGTGCTAGGATTAAAGGCCAGCAAAATAACTTATTTTTTTTTTGGTCTTTTCACAAAATAACATTTTTACAAAGAAGTAAAAACACTTTAATCCTTTATTAGTTTTTCCAGTTTAAAATTTTATCTATATATTTATAATCTATAGGGAAAGAATTTCTAATATTTCAATGAAACATTTTTAAAGATCACAGGCCTGTCACAACTTTCCTCTCAAATAAGATTGCTTTGTAATTTGTGTTTAAGAGTCATTTTTATCATCTCTCACTACTGTGCAAAGCAAGGGCTGTGTATTCAAGCTACGGTGTAGGTGGGAAGGAAAAGCCCATGGTAGACAGGAAGTGGAACCACACTGCAAGGTCCTGATTGAGTGTTTATGAAGAACACGGCTGGAGATCACAAGGGTTGTGCCTAGAAGGGAGCAAAACGCGCAATTATTAAAGGAAGAAAACTGGCGAGAGACTCTTTGCAGGATAGGCCTTGTTCAGAAAGAGAGTTGTAGGCTTTGGACACAGTGGCTTCTCTCAGGAAGATTCAGAGATATAAAATATTGGATGCAACCAAGCACAAAGATTTGATGGTCTCCAGTGTAATGGGAAGGACAACACACAAACATCTGTGAGGTGAGCAAAGGGGGCTCCTGCTCATTCTCACACCATCTCATCTGCCTTTAATTAGTGGGAAGATTGACTTTTTAAATTTTTTATTTATTTTTGTATGTGTATGAATGTACTGTCTGCATGTAGGTCTGTGCACCCATGTCGTGCAATGCCATGGAGGTCAGAAGAGGGTGTCAGATTCCCCTGGAGCTGGAGGTCTCCTAGAATTGGAGTTACAGACAGTTCTTAGCTGCCATGTGGTTGCTGGGGATCGAACCCGGGTCCTCTGCAAGAGCAGTCGGTGCTCTTAACCACTAGGCCATCTCTCCAGCCCCCAGATTGACTTTTTTTTAACCCCACTTTAAAAGAATAGAAAAGCTCCGCTCATTCCAAATCTTGCTCGTGTAGGTGTGTTTCTTAAAAATGGATTATTTGCCTTTTTATGGTAAAAGTCACTTTCTTCATCTTAAAGTGGTATTTCAGAATATTACCAAACAAAGGCAATTAAAAGAGAAGTGCATCTCTGGTGTTCCATGGCAGGGGTTGGGGGGGAGGACAGGCTAAAGGAAGAACTTTGTCTGGGGAAGGCTCACGAAGAGGTTCCAGCTGCAGCTGAGCTAGGACACCATACCCGGCCAGATGGCAAATGACAGACTTCTACTCTTTTGGAGCTCCAACTTTGAAGGCTATTGTTTCATATTGTGAAGGCCTCCAGCCATCCACCATGGCTGGTTGACATGATTTATGAAGTTGAATCAAGTACAGAAGGGAAACTTTATGATAGGCCAGATTCCACGCGTGGGATTCCTTGGAGCCAGCTAGAGAAGAATACAGCCCAGTGTTAAGGATTTTCCAGAGATCTCTTCCATTTCATTTCCACCTCTCCCTAAGTCATTCACCAAAGGAATTCTTTGCTGTGGACTGAAGGAGCCCCAGCTGTGGTCATAAGAAAACATCGGGGTGAAAATTAATCATCTTTTATTAATTTTTTTCTGAATATTTGTGCAGAGCAAAGTAGGTGCTCTGAAGATAATAAGCATTGTTGAAGAGTTCAAAATTGCTGCCAGTTCCTATGACTGAGAACTTTCCAAAGAACTGTAATTATCTGAAGGGAATAAAAGAAACTTTCCCTTGTATTGGTGTTAATTAAAAAGATCATCAATGCTGTGTGGGGTTGTAATGGATGCAAATGAAGTTGCTTCAGCTTCACTTCTGCAGTTCTGATCTCTGTGATGTTGCTCAAGTGCCAGGCTTTAGGATGTCTGGAACTGAGCTAGTGCCTGCCTCCCTAGCTAGCTACATAGGACTGCAGTACCCCTTCTCCAAGGTGGGCGATGGCATGGCTTATGTACATCCATCCTCTGATGAAGATCATGAATTCCCAGGACTCAAAAATGCAGCTTTGGAAAAGGAAAAGTATGAGTAGTCCATCAGCATTTGAAGATATCTGCTATTTCCATGGTATGTACTAATGTGCCTATGACTGCAGGTACAGATAGAAGGCCTTTTAGTCACAATGGAGTCTTCATTTAGCCTCTGAAGAATGGAGAGCAGATAGGCTAACAGAAGCTATGGTTCATACTTAGAGCCAAATATTGAAAAGTTGAAATGTCCTTCCATTTTTTTTCTGTAATTGTGCTGTCAATTGAACCAAAGGGCCTGTGCAAGGTAGGCAAGTGCTCCACCACCGACTTTTACTCCAAGCCATAATTTTTTTTCAAAAGCATAAGTAATCTTATTAATAAATAGGCAAATAAGCTGAAAAATTTTCCAAAGTACAATCACCAGTAAGTACATGAAAACATTCTCAGCATCTTTAGACATCACAGAAATATCAAGCCATAACTTTAAAGGGACCTTTTTTTTTTTGCCACCAGTGCCACTTGTACTATGTCTGTGACACATAGACACAAATATCTAGGCACACACATACAGTCTTTAAAGCCCACCAACTTAGATAATACATTTTCACTACAGGAATATAATAAATGAAACTCAGTGATTTTCTCAAAGGCAATCAATTTGAGCCTGTCTGACACCCTGGAGACCCAGTCCGTGAGATTCTGGTTCCCAAGGGAAAATTCTCTGTCTTAATTAACCTCATCGCCTTCCATGGCAGCTGACTCTAATTTTCTGTCTGATTAGTGATCAGACTGTTCATTGTGCTCTTCCTCCTGGGATCAAAATAGTCAGGGTCTAAGCAAATGCTAAGCTTTTTCACTCATAATAGCCAAGGCTCAGACCTCCTGGTTTGACCTATCTACTGTCAGAAGGACCTGTCTGGCTGCAAATAATTCCCTTCAGCTGACTTGAAGACAGCTCCATTCGTACCACCCAGGTTTCCAAATTGACCTTTCAAGTCAGACCCAGAACTTGCTCAGTCCTTGCAATCTGTTGTTTGTTTCCAATAGTCTTAACATTAATACTATGATAACAATGCTTTTAGAGTTTATGTGGATATATAAAAACAAAGAATGTGTAAGTTTTTCAATGAGAATAATAATGTAAGACATGCATTGTGAAAGATGAAACGCAGCTAGCAGCACATCTGTGTACTTCGTGCAGGAAGTATGAAAACATAAATGCATATTATGATGTTAAATATTTCCACTACAGGATAAACACCCATCTGCCTTGCTAATATACCCCTCCAGGCTTGGCTTTTGCTGGGCTCTTCCAGGTGCCACCCTCAGGGCTTCAAATGCACACCCACCTCACACCCGCACAGTCACTTCTTCATGTCCACATCACTTCTTCGTGTCCACAAGAAGAACTCCATGCAGTACACCCTCATCATAGGATTCAATTCCTACATTTTGTCCTGAGAGCTGAGATTTATAATCCTAATAAAGGTTTCAACAGAAAGTGGAGGGTAAATACCTCAAAGGAGTTCAGTTTAAAAGGTTGTTCTGGGGCTGGAGAGATGGCCTAGCGGTTGAGAGCGCCGAGCGCTCTTGCAGAGGACCCGGGTTCGATCCCCAGCACCCACATGGCGGCTGAAAACCGTCTGAAACTCCAATTCCAGGAGAACTCCAGTTCCAGGGGAATCCTACACCCTCTTCTGACCTCTGCGGCATTGCACGACACGGGTGCACAGACCTGCATGCAGACAGTACATTCATACACATACAGAAATAAATAAAATTAAAAAAAAAATTTAAAAAAAAGGTTGTTCCAAAGTCCCTACTCAGCCCCCCAAGGACCATCAATCAAAATAAAATTATTGGTGATCTCATGTTACAGAGTTCTACCAGGGTGAGCTTGTTTTGGAATTAGCAATAATCCCTTCATAACAACATATTATTTTGGAAATTCCCTTTTTGGAGCAATCGTCTTGATATGACTTTTTTCAGGTTTAGGCAAATCTGTTAATAAGACCTAAATAGGGAAGGAGGGAGTCACTGAAAGCAGACCTCAAGGATTTCAACTCTGACATTTACTTTTTAGCCAGTTTAGCAAACAGGGACACTTAAAAATATTAATGAGGCTTTGGATCAAGAGCTGCCTAGAAAATTCCCAAGGGAAACACTTCAGGCTCAGGACCCCAACAAAGAGAGATTAGAATGAGCAGGCCCAGTACCAGGGCAAAGCAGGAACAGTAGCCCACTGAGAGAAAGCCCCCAGTGCTTTCCACTGCCTGGCCTGGCCTCACAAACTATCAAACCCAGATGTAATCAGTAACTCAGACCTGGAAAGGAAATGAATGCTATACAGTTAAAGTAGGTCAAGGTTATTTCCCATATATCTGCAAAGACATATACTGCTTTGCACCTGTTGCTAGGCATTTACTTTTACCAGCAAACAGAACAATGTCCCCTTTTTCTAATTCCAAGTTAAAATTGTGAGCTCTTCTCTTAGACATGAAGACTTCTATTTTCATCCATTCTAAATTCTAATTATGGAAGTAATATAGGCCTAGTGAAGAACATTGGGAAAATTAGAAAAAAAGAAATAATCACCAGTGATCCCAGATGTTAATATTTTAACATACTTTACAGTATCTGTATATTACTATGTGATGAGGGCTTTGGTGGGCCCTGGGCATGGCCTGTCAGTTCTAGCTCTTTGCCTTGGAAGACCATTCCATTCTCCCTTCTCTCCATGCAAATACTGTCTTCTTGACTCTTCAACTCTGTCCAGCCTGGGCAGCAAGCACACGCAGGTTGCTATGCTGGGATCACCACTCAGTACTCAGATAACCTGATCCTGCAGCAGTTTTGGAGACCACAGAGACTGTTCTCATCACTGTATAATCTTTATACTTGGCTCTCATGACACTGCCGTACATTTACCTGAGTTCCAGTATATATTATTGGATTTTGTTTTGCTAGAGTCCTTAGTTTCCAACTAAAATCTGCTACATAATTTGTAAAACACAGTTCAAAATTATTAAGAGTTCCAAGATAGTAAGTGGTGATCGTTCTCCAAGTTTGGGCCTTGTGGTCCTTTGTAGCTGCACAGATTGCATGTCTATGAGCACAACCCTATCATCCTTAGAATGCTACTGTGACCTTTGCCAGTGCATTTAGAAGAGCTCCCACTAAATCCAATTTAGGTATTATACATAGTAATAAAATCCTCTCACAACCTGGAAACTTGAACCAAATTTTTGTCTTAACCCTTTGACTCCAGCAGTCTTAGATCACTTGGCCTTATGCCATCAGCAGTCTATTCCTACACAGCTATTTATTCTCCTTTTAAAATACAGGTCATAGTTTGCCACCTCCAAATGGCAAATTTGAAAGCTTTACATGGCTTTAAAGCTCATCTAGAATTTTTTTAGTCTCTAAATCTCCAACTGTATTTCCTATAACTACCCAGAAGTCCCTTCTTTGGCCATTTTTGCTTTTATTAGTGTTTCTCAAAATTTCCTTCTGCCTATGAGTTCCTCTGTCCAGAATAATCTCATTAGATTTGTGAATGACTTGCTTTCTTAATTCCATCACACTTCAACTTACCCAATGCCCCCTAGAGAGCCTTCTGTCAGGGACCTCGTAGATCTCCTCTGATATCCTTGGCCATTCCTCTTATTCCAGAGGTAACAACCACCTCCTAATCCTGAACCACACCACACCAATCATCTTTGTTAGGTTGCCACAACTGCCAGGAATCCACAAAAAGTTCTGTTGGTTTTAAGTCTCCACTCACTTCTGAATTTAAATGAAATGCCAAACACAGAAAATGGATCTGCCTTCCTGTCCAAGCATCTCAGGGCCCAGTGGTGTACCTGATGAACAGAGGTATTTAGCCCCTTACAACCAGTAGTAAGGAGAATTGTCAAGCCATGCAAAAAATGAAAGAGAATAGATCCCCAATCATTCTGATTATAACTGGTATGTCCTTTGCCCTCCTATTCTTTCTCCCACAGTGCACTGGTGTCAGATGAACCTGGGGGTATGTATATATGCATGTATGTATGCACCCAATTTGGTAGCTGGAGACTCATCTTTTATATTTATTGCTGTATCACTAGCTCATAGAACACAGTAGATATTCAACAAATATATTTCATCGCCACTCTTGAATATAGTGCTTAAAATGCTTTCTAGGGCAATAAGGCAAGAAAGTGAAATTAAAGGAGTACTAATTGGAAAGAGGAAGTAAAACTATCCCTTTTTGCAGATGATATGATAGTTTACTTAAGGGATGCTAAAAACTCCTCCAGAAAATGCCTAGAAACAATTAAAAGTTTCAGTAAACTAGCGGGATACAAAATAAACCTAGAAAAAAATCAGTAGACTTTCTTTACACCAACAATAAGCAACTGGAGAAGGAATATAAGGAGACCTTCCCCATCACAATAGCGTCAAAAAATACCTGAGAATGATCCTAACCAAAGACACCAAAGACCTCTACTGCTGATACATCTGACAGAGCAGTAACTTCTAGAATATATAAACTACCCAAAAAACAAAGAAGAAAACAAATGACCTACTCAAGAGATAGAGTAAAGAGCTGAACAGAGAATTCACAAGTAAGTAAAAATGGCTGAGAATCATCTTAAAAAGTGTTCAACATCGTTAGTTAAGGAAATGCAAATTAAAACAACTTTAAAATATCTCACTCCAATAAGACTGGCTAGGATCATAAAAACAAATTATATTAAATGCTGGAGAGGTTGTGGGGAAAGGGGAACACTCATCCACTGCTGGTGGGAATGTAAAGTCATACAACCACCGTGGAAAGCAGTGTGGAGAACCCTTAAAAGACTCAAAATGAGCTTACCACCTTACCCAGCCATACCACTCCTGGGTTTATACCCACAAGATGCATCCTGCCACAAACGTACATGTACAGCTATGTTTATTGCAGCTCTCTTCACAATAGCAAAGAGCTAGAACCAACCCAAATGCCCCTTAACTGATGGCTGGATAACAAAAATGTAGTACATCTACACAATGGAGTTCTATGCAGCAGTAAAGAAAGAGGACATCACGAACTTTGCAGGTAAACGAATGGAACTCAAAGCCATTATGCTAAGTGAAGTAACACAGTTCCAGAAAAAAAAAGGTGAATGGTGTCCCTCATTTGTTGATGCTAACACCAAATCCCCATTTGGCAGGCAAACTGAGCCACTTTATTATTATACTTCATTGTATCTGAAAGCAACTGTGCTATTATAATATGAATCTCTTAACAGACTCTAGAATTCACTTATCACTTATATTCACACATTGTAATTACCATATATGGGTAGAAGATATGTATTCATATTCTAAAAAACATAATGTAAAGTTATACTTCTTTTTACCTGCCTGCAACTTTATGGTTAAAATGTGAATCCCTAAACGTGTTTTAGAATTAACCTATAGCTTATTTTCAGACTTTGTAATTTTGATTTATGTGTGGAGTGTATATATATGCATATTTTGGAATAATATAAAAATTAAAGGGAACAAAAAAATAAATAGATAAAAAATTAAAAATAAGAAATTCCATAAAAAAGAAAACATGAAAATCTAATACTGCATTCATCTTATTTTTTTCACTGGACAGGTTAGATTTTGGGTTTCTTTTTCCCCCTTACATTCATTCACTTTATTAACTCAATATAGTTGGAAGAATATTACCTAGTCTCCTACTTTCCTGTCACCTGAGTTAAAGGCCACATTTATTTTTATTGAATGTTTGGAATTTTCACACACTATAGTTTTATGGTGTTTGGTATTTAGATCCCTCCCATTTTCACCTCCAGCCAAGTTAATATACTCTTACATATACGTATAATCTGATATGTATCCCCAAATGTCCATCAGTGTGGGTCCATCTCCTGGGCCCACCAAGAGTCTCATCCCTGTAAGACACTGTCTCTCCCCGTCTCAGCAGCCATCACTTGCCAACCATTCCTTAGGTTGGATTGAGATTTCTTATCCACTTCCCCATGTCTCTGCTTGGACTTTGTCTGATTTAGGCTTGCATAGGACTTGCGTGTGCTGTCACCATTTCTGTGAGTTCAGATGAGTTCATACCAGCTGTCTGGAAGCCTGTTTCCTTGTGGTCATCCACCTCCTCTGGCTCTTACAATCCTTCTGCCTCTTCTTCTGCAATGATCCCTGAGCCTTGGGAGGCAGTTGTTTGGAATAGATGTCCTATACAGGAATAAGCATTCTGTGGCTGCTTGTTCTTTGAATATTGGCCTCTTGTGAGTTTCTGTATTAATCACCGTGTACTGTATAAGGAAACTTTTCTGTTGATAAGTGACAGATGCATCCATTCTATGTGTAGAGTTGCATTGAAGATGTGTCATGGTTAAGCATCTCACAGACACTTTTCTTTGCATCTGATCAGTTATGGAATTCTGCAATAGTCTCTATCTGTTACAAAAAGAAGCTTCTTTGGGTCTTGAGAGATGCGTCAGTAGTTAAGCACTGGCTCTTGTGGGTTCAATTCCCAGTACCCATATGGTGGCTAGCAGCCTTCCATAACTTCAGTTCCAGAGAAATCCAATGACCTCTTCTGACATTTGTGGACATTGTATGACATGGTGCACTTACACACATTCAGGCAATACACTCATACACATAAAATAAAAATAATAAATTCAAAATTTTTAAAGACATTCAGAGTTTCAGTTGTTTTATAATAAATAATGTTGGCTTGTTGTTTGATTGGTTAAAGAAGAAAGGAAAGTTTATTAGTGATTGTTATGACTACAGAAAGGTATCTAACAGGTAGATCAGAAAATTCAGAGCAATCATAGAAGGGAAGGAGTAGGCAGAAAGGAAGTAACACTAGACAACAGATCTTCCAGGGAAAAGGTAAGAGGAAACAACTGTAGAGGAGAAGCACTTCCAAGAAGGAAGTTCAGAGGAAGAAGACAGGACCCCCTGGCTTATTTGCTGAAGATGGGGGAGGCCCAAGATACAGAGCCTTCAGAGACCAAAAGGGCAGTCTTCATTGTGTGCACACACTTAAAGCACCATCATTCTCCAAACACTAAAAGCTCTTCCATTTCTTTTCTTTTTTCAGTTACAAGTAGCTTATTCTTGAAGGTAAAAGTAACATGTGCCATGAGCAAATCACTTCAAAAATAGACAGCTGAAAATGTGTAAACCTCTAATTCAGTACTCCTAATGTTTAGTTCCCTAATTAGACCTTTATGCATTATGTATATGTATTGATTATTACACTGTACCTCATATATGTGTGCAAAAATTACCCGTGAATTAAAAAATTCTTCCAAAATCCTTGAAAGTGCAATGTCTCATATTTATAAATGCATATTTTTATTATTACATCATTTTGATTATAGAAAGTATAGAAATTGGCTGTACAGAAAAGAAGAAAATGTGAATTAAAATAGCCACTGTGAATATTTTGGTTTATAGTGTACTTGATGTTTTTTCTATGCATTCATTTAATTGTGAAATACAGTTAAGTATAATTATGAAATATTTTCCTTATTAATGTTTAAAATCTGACTTGCTTATCAAATTTTCATAAATATTTATATGTGTCCTAATAATAAGTCATCTTTACTGTTCAAAAGCTAAAGAAAAAAATCCTGTCAGATGAGAGCATAATAGTTTTTATTATATACCACTGATCAGGGTTAGTTCAGAGGTATCTTTTATAGGATATCTGTCATATCTTCATATCAGAAGCTGCTAACTTTATAAAACAAAGTAAGTTTGATTACATGTTTGTTATGCATTAGAACAGTGTTTTCTAAGTTATCTGTAGCAAGAGAACTTTGATTTCAGATTTCAACCTCTTATGTGTTGGTCATTTTATTGAAATAAAAAGGAATGAGCTAAGATAAATGAAATAAGGAGCCCCAACAATCCACGTGGTTGTTCAGTTTATGGTTACCACATTCAGTAGGCAAAACGCCACTCTGTGTAGTTTCCGTGAAAGTTTTCAGATGTTGACTTTCTGTTGCCATGTTTACCTGCATAATATTTCTCTAGCAGCAGCAGTCCATGGACCACACCTGAACAGCCCCTGGCAAGTGAGAAATGTCTAATATTTTTGATGATACATAATTCTCAGTCAACATATGCTATTGGAATATAATCGAATGTATTCATTAATAAGGTATATTTATAAATCAACTTATTTTCATAAACTTCTGGATGCTCAGATTTTAAGTGCTCTCCATTTCAATCTCATTCTTTCATTATTTGACATACAACACAAAAATACACTTACCATAAGTTTGTTGTGGACAGTACTATGTAGACATCCTTGGAGCACTTGGACGGTGTAAAATTCTTTGGCCCAATGCTTTTCATATCTCATTAGATTGTCCTTGTTTTTGACTCAGAGCATGACTGAGGAGTCATTTCCTTTGAACTGTCAACAGGAAAGTGTCATTGTGTTAGCAGCATTCTCTTCAGTGTGTGGCTCCTGTTCAAGAAGATCATCAGGTCAATGGACATTGGTGGATATCAAAGTAGGTGGCCTAGGGACATTGCAGTTTTAATGAAAACACCCCAAGAAGGGACCAGGTGCTACCAGATTTTCTGCAAGTACATCAGCTGGACCACATGTGTGCCTTGGCCACATGATACATAGAAATAGAGGAGCCAAGACAGCTAGCAAACACCACTAAAGTGATCATTTTTTCTTTTACTAGGAAAAACTGCCACTTTAGTAACAGTTTCAGTTTTTGTTTGTATCCTATTGGATTTTTCTTGCAACTTTCTTTTTTAAACAAGTTTTATTGAATATGTTTTAAAATCAAATAATAACATTAAAACGATGTGCACAAAGTTGTCATTTATGCTAATTGTGATTTCTAGTTTCCTTAAACCTTACCTTAAATAAAGACTATTGTTCCTTAAAGAATTACAGAGGTGAGTTCTGATGTCTCTGGTCACAAAATCTTCATCAATCAACCAATAAATCACTATGTAACTTTGTTACCATTTTCTTTTTGGTGAAAACATTTAAAATCAACCCTCTTAGAATGATTCAAGCATACACTACAAAGTTGTTCATCATGGCTACCATGTTGTACATTAGATTATCAGGGTTTACTCATTTTGTGTAACTAAAATTTTGTAGCTTTTATCAATAATTTCTCATTTCCTGGTTCTACTGGATAAAGCCACCCCCATATAGCCTTGCTTTATGAATCCTTTGTTATAAAAACACCATATCCTTATTCAGCACATTGTTACTTCATTAGCATCAAATTCACAGCTAAGAGTTTGAACTTTATGCTTTGAAGAAAGCTTATAAATCAATGCTTTCTACTTGAAGCATGTCACAGCCTTCTCACACTCCAGTACTCTAAGCAGCACTTCAACTTTGTGCTTTGGGAGCATCTATCCCAGCCTTTGATGTTCATGATTTTACTCATCTTTTTTTACACCCTTTACACACAACAAACTTACAAACTCTGAAATTAAACTATAGGCTAATTGTAAAACATATTTAGGGATTCATAGTATTCCTCTTTCAATTGCTTGTTATTGGCATAGGCTACTGATTTTTGAAGATTAATTTTATAACCTACCACTTTACTGAAACTGTTAATCATTTCTAGGAGTTTTCTGGTGGAATTTTTGGCATCTCTTAGGTATAATATCATGTCATCTGCAAAAATGGATATTTGACCTCCTCTTTTCCAATTAATACTCCTTTAATTTTCTTCTTTTGTCTTATTGCTCTAGCAAGAGTTTCAAGCACTATATTGAAAAGGAGTGAAGATAATGGGCAGAATTGCCACATTCCTGACTTTAAGGGGAATCCTTCTAATTTTTCTCCCTTTAGGATGATGTTGGCTGTGAGTTTGTTGTATATAGCTTTAATTATGTTGAGGAATGTTCCCTCCAGTCCGATTACCTCTAGGACTTTAGGCATAAAGCCATGTTGTATTTTATCAAAAGCCTTTTCTGCGTCAACTGAGATTTCCATATGTTTTTATTAATTTAATTTAATTTTATTTTATTTTATTTATTTATTTATGTGTATGAATGTCCTGTCTGCAGGACAAATCCTGTAGGTTTGTGCACCAATGTCGTGCAATGCTGCGGATGTCAGAAGAGGGTGTTGGATTCCCCTGGAACTGGAGTTCTCCTGGTATTGGAGTTACAGACAGTTCTCGGCTGCCACGTGGGTGCTGGAGATCAAACCCAGGTCTTCTGCAAGAGCAGTTGGTGCTCTTAACTGCTAGGCCATCTCTCCAGCCCAAGATTACCATATGGTTTTTATCTTTGAGCACATTTATAAAATTTATGACAATTATTGGTTTACATAGGTTGAACCAACCAAATGTCTCTGGAATAAAACCAATTTGATAATGGTGGATATTCTTTTTGATGTGTACCTGTATGTGATTTGCAAGAAGTTGGTTTTGAATTTTTTCATCTATATTCTTGAAGAATATGGATCTATAGTTTTCTTTTTTGGTTGTATCTTTGCCTGGTTTTGATATTAGAGTGATGCTGGCTGCATAGAAGGAATTTGGGAGGTTTCCCTCTTCTATCATTTTGAATAATTTAAATAATACTCATTGTAGCTCATCCTTAAATGTCTGATAGAATTCTGCTGTAAATCCATCTGGGCCTAGGTTTTTTTTTTTTTAATTTGGGAGGTTTTGTACTACTGTTTAAATTTCCTCATAAGTTATGGGTCTGTTTCAACTGTTTATGTCTTCTTGGTTAAGCTTTGGTAAGTCCCATGATTTCAGATATTCATATTTTTTTTTTTTTGGTCTTTTTGAGACAGGGTTTCCCTGTAGCCCCAGCTGTCCTGGAATTCGCTCTGTAGACCAAACTGGCCTTGAACTCACAAAAATCTGCCTGCCTCTGCCTCCTGAGTGCTAAGATTAAAGGCGTGCACCACCACGCCTGTCACCATCCATTTCTTTTATGTTTATGAATTTAATAGAGTACAGATTTTTAAAGTATTCCCACACAATGTTCTGGATCTTTTTAATATCTGTTGTGATGTTTCCCCATTCATCTCTAATTTTGTTGTTTGAGTTGCTCTTTCTTTTGGTTAGATGGGCTAAGGGTCTGTCTAACTTGTTTATCCTTTGAAAGAACCAGGTATTGTTTTCTTTGCTTCTATTTCATTAATCTTCGCTCCAATTTTTGTTATTTCTCATCTGTTGAGTTTGGGATGTCTTTCAGGTGTTTAGAGTTGTAACCTTCAGTCATTTATTTGTGCTCTTTCCGGTTTTTTTGTTGTTGTTTTTTGTTTTTGTTTTTGAGACAGGTTCTTCCCCAGCTAGCCTGGAACTCTCTGTAGACCAGGCTGGCCTTGAACTCACAAAGATCCAACTGCCTTGTCTCCCAAGTGCTAGGATTAAAGGCATGCACCACCACACCTGGCTTAAAGACAGTTCTTATCCACCATGTGGGTGTTGGAAATCAAACCCAGGTCCTCTGCAAGAGCAGTTGGTGCTCTTAGCCATTGAGCCATCTCTCCAGCCCCTGTCTTTTTTTTTTT
>VZQC01007972.1:1627928-1658557 GCA_009823505.1 Rhizomys pruinosus
AATATCACAACAGATAATGAAAAGATCCAGATAATCATATGGAATTACTTTAAAAACCTATACTCTACTAAGTTTGAAAACCTAGAAGAAATGGATGTACTGAAATCTTGGGAATCACCAAAGCTCAACCAGAAGAGATCGACAAACTTAACTAGACCAATATAGGGAAATTGAAGATGTATAAGCACACCTTCCAACCAAAAAATGCCAGGCCCAGATGGTTTCAAGCAGAATTCTATAAAATATTTAAAAAGACTTACAACCATTAATATTCAAGTTTTTAGAAGGATACAAATGGAGGGAGTTCTCCCAGATTCCTTCTATGAAGCCACATCACTCTAATACCAAAACCAGGCAAAGTGCAACCAAAAGGAGAACTATAGACCCATCTCACTAATGAACACAATACAATTCAAAAATTCTAATAGGATACTGGCAAATTTATTACAGACCACATCAGAAGATCATCCACCATACCAAGTTGGATTCATACCAGAGATGCAGGGATGGTTCAACAAACGAAAATCATAAATATCAAGCATAAATGGACTGAAAGACAAAAAACCACACCATCATCTCAATTGATGCGGAGAAAGCCTTTGACAAAACCAGCATCCTTCATGTTTAAAGTCATAGAGGGTGATTGGTGGAGGGATCATACCTTAATGAATAAAAGCCAATACAGGAAACCCACAGCCAATCATCCTAATGGGGAAAACAACAGAAGCATTCCCTTAAGGGTAGGAATCGGCAAGCCTGCCCCCTGTACCACTCCTTTTCAACATAGGGCTTGAATCCCTTGCTAGGGCAATAAGGCAAGAAAAGGAAATTAAAGGAGTTCTAATAAGAAAAGATGAAGTCAAGCTATCCCTTTTTGCTGATGATAGTGATTTGTCTACTTAAGGGATGCTAAGAACTCCACCAGGAAACTCCTAGAAAAATTAATAAGAGATTCAGTAAAGTGGCAGGATACAAAATAACTAGAAAAATCAGTAGCCTTTCTTACACCAACAGTAGGCAAATGAAGAAGGAATAAAACAAGGAGACCCTCCCACCATGAGAGCCTCAAAAACAATAAATACCAAGGAACAAACCTAACCAAAAGACACCAATGATCTCTACAACAAAAATTTTAAACATCTGAGAAGGAAATTGAAGAACAATCAGAAGATGGACAAACCTCCCATGCTTGTAGATTGGGAAAAAAATATAGTAAAATGTCCATTCTACCTAAACTTGTATAACATGAAATGCAATCCCAATCAAATCCCCAAGAGCTTCTTCACAGGTTTGGAAAAAAAAAAATCCTCAATTTCATTTGAAAAAACAAAAGACCCCGAATAGCCAAAGCAACTCTGGGCAAAAAGAGCCAATACAGGGGGGATCACTCTACCAGACATCAAACCTATACACAGGGCTATAGCATAAAAACAGCTTGGTACTGGCACAAAAACAGACCAGTTGACCAATGGAATAAAACTGAAGATCCAAACCTGAGCACATACCAGTTCAGCCATCTCATATTTGATAAGGAGCCCAAGAAGACACATTGGAGGAAAGACAGCATCTTCAACAAGTGGTGTTGGCAAAACTGGATCACCACCTGTAGAAAAATGAAATTAAACCCCTACTCTCATCCTGTACAAAATCAATTCCAGATGGATCAAAGACCTCAATGTGAAACCAAAACTCTGGAGGTGATAGAAGAGAAAATTGGCAGCGACTACAAGACTAGGTGTAGGAAAAGGACTTCTTAAATCAGACAGCAGCTGCACACAAATAAGGTCGTCAATTGACAAAGGGACCTCATTAAACTCAAAATTCTGTACATCCAAAGGAAACATAAGGAAACAATAAAGGAAGTGAAGAGAAAACCCACAGAATGGGAGGAAACCTTCACAGCAAATACATCTGACAAAGCATTAATTTCCAGAGTATACAAGCTACTCAAAAAACAAAGAAGAAAGAAAACAAATGAATCACTCAGAAGATGGAGCAAAGATCTGAACAGAGACTCCACAGAGGAGGAATTAGAGATGGCTGAGAAACACCTTAAGAAGTGTTCAACATCGCTCATAATTGAGGAAATGCAAATTAAAACCACCTTAATATACCATCTTACTCCAGTAAGACTGGCTAGGATCAAGAAAACAAATGATGCCAAGTGCTGGAGAGGGTGTGGGGAAAGGGGAACACTCATCCATTGCTGGTGGGAATGTAAACTTGTGCAGCCACTATGGAAAACAGTGTGGAGAACCCTTAGAAGACTCCAAATGAGCCTGCTATTTGACCCAGTCATACCACTCCTGGGTATATACCCACAAGACTCATCTTACTGAAGAGATACATGCACAGCTGTATTTATTGCTGCTCTGTTCACAATAGCAAAAAACTGGAACCCACCCAAATGCCCCTCAACTGACGAGTGGATAGAGAAAATGTAGGACTGCTTTTAAAGTATCCCAGAGGTTTGGTTGTGTTGAATTGATGTTTTTGTTTAATTCCAGGAATAATTTTATTTCTTTCTTAATTACTCCCTTGACCCATTCATTATTCAGGAGTGTGTTGTTTAATCTCCATGGGTTCATGTGTTACTAGGGTTTCTTCTGGTGTCAATATTAAGCTTTACTGCATTCTGGTCTGATAGAATACATGGAATTATTTCTTTTTCTTTTTTTTGTATTTGTTGACATTACTTCTGTGCCCCAGTATCTGGTCAGTTTTGGAGGAGGTTCCATGGGGTGCTTGAGTAGAATACGTGGTAGATGTCTGTTAGGTCCATTTGGTGTATCATATTGTTTAGTTCCAATTGTCTGTCTATTTATTCTTTGTCCTGCTGACCTGTCTAATGGATACAGTGGGGTACTGAAGTCCCCTACTACCAGGGTGCTGGAGTTAATTAGTGCCTTAAAGTCCTGTAGAATTGTATTTATGAAGTTTGGTGCACTAGAGTTTGGTGCAAACAAATTCATGATTGTGATATGTTTTTGTTTAATGGTTTCTTTGATAAGAATGAATTGACCCTCTTCACCTCTTCTGATTAGTTTTAGTTTGAAGTCTATTTTATCTGATATTGGAATAGTAGCTTCTGCTTGCTTCTTAGTGCCATTTGCTTGGAATACTTTTTCCCATACTTTCATCTTAAGATAGTGCTTGTCCTTGAAGGTGAGATGGATTTCTTTCAGACAACAAAAAGATGGATTTTGTTTCTTAATCCACTCTACTGGTTTATGTCTCTTGATTGGAGAGTTCAGTCCATTGATATTTAAACTTATTATTGACAGATGTATATTGCTTCCCATCATTTTTGTTTCTGGTGTATTTTTGTTCTAGGTTTGTATTTCCACAGTAATACCTTCATTAAGTATTTTCTGTTGTTGCTTGGGTATTGTCATTCCTACTTTCCATTCTTTGTATTGCTTCAAGTATTCTCTGAAGGGCTGTGTTTCTGGACATTAACTCTTTTGGCCTATTTAAGTATGAAAGATCTTTTTCTTTCTCCTTGAACTATAATAGATATTTTTGATGGGTATAGTGTTCTGGGTTGACATCTATAGTCATTTAGAACTGAGGATGCTTTGGTCCAAGCTCTTCTGGTTTTCATTGTTCAAATCAAAAAGTCAACTGTAATTCTGATGGATTTTCCTTATATGTGACTTCATATTTTTCTTTTGCAGCTTTCAGCATTCTCTCTTTGTTTTGAATGTCTAGTGTTTTACCAGGATATGACATGGGGAATTTATTTTCTGGTCCTGTCTATTTGGTGTTCTTCGTGCTTTCTGTATCTGTATGGGTATGTTTTCCTTAGTTTGGGAAATTTTTCTTCTACAATCCTGTTGAAAATCTGGTCAATACCATTATCCTGGGATTCTTCTCCTTCCTCTATACCTATGATGCATAGATTTGATGTTTCCATGGTGTCCCACAGTTCCTGGTTATTCCCTTCTTGTGGGGGTTTTAAAAAATTTTATAGTCTTTGCTTGAGTGACCCAGTTCTTCCATGTTGTCTTCCAGTTTTGATATCCTGTTTTGTACTTTATCCATTCTGTTATAAAGACTTTCTCCCATTCTTTACAAATGGCTTATTGAGTGTTCTCCTTCCTTATTCATTTCAGCCTGAGTTTTCTTCAGTGTTTCTGTATCTTCTGTGAATTCATTCTGCAGTTTCATTATCTTCTTTTAGTTTATCCCTATCTTCTTTTAGTTCTATGATTTGTTTGTATTTGTGTTCTTTAAATTATTTGACTTCTTTGATCATGTTTATGATATTTCTTTTAAGATCTGTGTCCTGAATTACATCTAGGGGGTTCTCATTATAGGAGTCTTCTACAGGACTGGTAGTATTTGGCAGTTGCTTATTATTTAAGTTTTTCATGTTATTTTTATTTTCTTGTTTTGATTTTGGCATTTGGATTTCTTTCATTGCAATTCTAGTGTTTCTTTGTTGAACTGAAGACTAGCTTTGCTTGTATTCTTCAGATGTCTTGTTTTCTTATTAGGTATGCAAGGGTTGTTGGTCTGGGCTTCAAGTTCTCACTTCTGACTTTGTACTGGAGAGACCCCTCACTCAGCCAGTCAGGAGCTCCTCCAGAGGCTGGAGACAGGCAACAATCAGGCAGCTTGAACCCCACACCTCATGGGGTCTACCCACCAGCTCCCTTGGGCTGGCTGCAAAAGTCAGGATCTGGGTCCAGGTGCAGGAAAGTCTAGCCTGGAGCTGAGGGAGGGGCCCCAGGTGCTCCCCAGCTGGTGGACAGGGAGTCCCCTTACCACCACCTCTGCCAAGCAGTTGGGAACTCCACCACCAAGTGGAAGCCAATGGCGTACACTCACTGGGAGAGATGTACTCACAGAGCCTCCATAACTACTGGCTCTCCAGGAGGGGTTGCCAATGGCGTACACTCACTGGGAGAGATGTACTCACAGAGCCTCCATAACTACTGGCTCTCCAGGAGGGGTTCCCTTCCTGGAGAGCCAGTAGTTATGGAGGCTCTGTGAGTACATCTCTCCCAGTGAGTGTACAGACACTGGCAACCCCTCCTGGAGAGCCAGTATTTATGGAGGCTCTGTGAGTGCATCTCTCCCAGTGAGTGTACAGACATTGGCACCCCTCCTGGAGAGCCAGTATTTATGGAGGCTCTGTGAGTACATCTCTCCCAGTGAGTGTACAGATATTGGCAACCCCTCCTGGAGAGCCAGTATTTATGGAGGCTCTGTGAGTACATCTCTCCCAGTGAGTATACAGACATTAACCCCCCTGGAGAGCCAGATTATGGAGCTCTGTAGTACACTCTCTCCCGTGAGTGTACGCCATTGGCAACCCCTCCTGGAAAGCCAGTATTTATGAGGCTCTGTGAGTACATCTCTCCAGTGAGTGTACAGAATTGGCAACCCTCCTGGAGACCAGGAGTTATGGGCTCTTTGAGTACACTCTCCAGTAGTGTACGCCATTGGCAACCCTCCTGGAGAGCCAGTAGTTATGGGGCTCTGTGAGTACATCTCTCCCAGTGAGTGTACAGACACTGGCAACCCCTCCTGGAGAGCCAGTAGTTATGGAGGCTCTGTGAGTACATCTCTCCCAGTGAGTGTACAGACACTGGCAACCCCTCCTGGAGAGCCAGTAGTTATGGAGGCTCTGTGAGTACATCTCTCCCAGTGAGTGTACGCCATTGGCAACCCTCCTGGAGAGCCAGTAGTTATTGAGCTCTGTGAGTACATCTCTCCCAGTGAGTACAGACATTGGCAACCCCTCCTGAGAGCAGTAGTTATGGAGGCTCTGTAGTACATCTCTCCCAGTGAGTGTAAGACATTGGCAACCCCTCCTGGAGAGCCAGTAGTTATGGTGGCTCTGTGAGTACATCTCTCCCAGTGAGTGTACAGACATTGGCAACCCCTCCTGGAGAGCCAGTATTTATGGAGCTCTGTGAGTACATCTCTCCCAGTGAGTGTACGCCATTGGCAACCCCTCCTGGAGAGCCAGTAGTTATGGAGGCTCTGTGAGTGCATCTCTCCCAGTGAGTGTACGCCATTGGCAACCCCTCCTGGAGAGCCAGTAGTTATGGTTGCTCTGTGAGTACATCTCTCCCAGTGAGTGTACAGACATTGGCAAACCCTCCTGGAGAGCCAGTAGTTATGGAGGCCCGTGAGTACATCTCTCCCAGTGAGTGTACAGACATTGGCAACCCCTCCTGGAGAGCCAGTATTTATGGAGGCTCTGTGAGTACATCTCTCCCAGTGAGTATACAGACATTGGCAACCCCTCCTGGAGAGCCAGTAGTTATGGAGGCTCTGTGAGTACATCTCTCCCAGTGAGTGTACAGACATTGGCAACCCTCCTGGAGAGCCAGTAGTTATGGAGACTCTGTGAGTACATCTCTCCCAGTGAGTATACAGACATTGGAACCCCGCCTGGAGAGCCAGTATTATGGAGGCTCTGTGAGTACATCTCTCCCAGTGAGTGTACGCCATTGGCAACCCCTCCTGAAGAGCCAGTAGTTATGGAGGCTCTGTGAGTACATCTCTCCCAGTGGTTACAGACATTGGCAACCCCTCCTGGAGAGCCAGGAGTTATGGTTGCTCTTTGAGTACAACTCTACCAGTGAGTGTACGCCATTGGCAACCCCTCCTGGAGAGCCAGTAGTTATGGTGGCTCTGTGAGTACATCTCTCCCAGTGAGTGTACAGACACTGGCAACCCCTCCTGGAGAGCCAGTAGTTATGGAGGCTCTGTGAGTACATCTCTCCCAGTGAGTGTACAGACATTGGCAACCCCTCCTGGAGAGCCAGTAGTTATGGAGGCTCTGTGAGTACATCTCTCCCAGTGAGTGTACGCAATTGGCAACCCCCTGGAGAGCCAGTAGTTATGGAGGCTCTGTGAGTACATCTCTCCCAGTGAGTGTACAGACACTGGCAACCCCTCCTGGAGAGCCAGTAGTTATGGAGGCTCTGTGAGTACATCTCTCCCAGTGAGTGTACAGCACTGGCAACCCCTCCTGGAGAGCCAGTAGTTATGGTGGCTCTGTGAGTACATCTCTCCCAGTGAGTGTACAGACATTGGCAACCTCCTGGAGAGCCAGTAGTTATGGAGGCTCTGTGAGTACATCTCTCCCAGGTGATGTACGCCATTGGCAACCCCCCTGGAGAGCCAGTATTTATGGAGGCTCTGTGAGTGCATCTCTCCCAGTGAGTGTACGCCATTGGCAACCCCTCCTGGAGAGCCAATAGTTATGGTTGCTCTGTGAGTACATCTCTCCCAGTGAGTGTACAGACATTGGCAAACCCTCCTGGAGAGCCAGTAGTTATGGAGGCTCTGTGAGTACATCTCTCCCAGTGAGTGTACAGACATTGGCAACCCCTCCTGGAGAGCCAGTATTTATGGAGGCTCTGTGAGTACATCTCTCCCAGTGAGTATACAGACATTGGCAACCCCTCCTGGAGAGCCAGTAGTTATGGAGGCTCTGTGAGTACATCTCTCCCAGTGAGTGTACGACATTGGCAACCCCTCCTGGAGAGCCAGTAGTTATGGAGGCTCTGTGAGTACATCTCTCCCAGTGAGTGTACAGACATTGGCAACCCCTCCTGGAGAGCCAGGAGTTATGGTTGCTCTTTGAGTACACTCTACCAGTGAGTGTACGCCATTGGCAACCCCTCCTGGAGAGCCAGTAGTTATGGTGGCTCTGTGAGTACATCTCTCCCAGTGAGTGTAAGACATTGGCAACCCCTCCTGGAGAGCCAGTAGTTATGGAGGCTCTGTGAGTACATCTCTCCCAGTGAGTGTACAGACACTGGCAACCCCTCCTGGAGAGCCAGTAGTTATGGAGGCTCTGTGAGTACATCTCTCCAGTGAGTGTACAGCATTGGAAACCCCTCCTGGAGAGCCATAGTTATGGAGTCGTGATGCATCTCTCCCAGTGAGTGTACGCCATTGGCAACCCCTCCTGGAGAGCCAATAGTTATGGAGGCTCGTGAGTACATCTCTCCCAGTGAGTGTACAGACATTGGCAACCCCTCCTGGAGAGCCAGTATTTATGGAGGCTCTGTGAGTACATCTCTCCCAGTGAGTGTACAGACATTAACCCCGCCTGGAGAGCCAGTAATTATGGAGGCTCTGTGAGTACATCTCTCCCAGTGAGTGTACGCATTGGCAACCCTCCTGGAGAGCCAGTAGTTATAGGAGGCTCTGTGAGTACATCTCTCCAGTGAGTTAGACATTGGCAACCCCTCCTGGAGAGCCAGGAGTTATGGTTGCTCTTTGAGTACAACTCTACCAGTGAGTGTACGCCATTGGCAACCCCTCCTGAGAGCCAGTAGTTATGGGGTCTGTGAGTACATCTTCCCATGAGTGTACGCCATTGGCAACCCCTCCTGGAGACCAGTAGTTATGGAGCTCTGTGAGTACATCTCTCCCAGTGAGTGTACAGATATTGGCAACCCCTCCTGGAGAGCCAGTAGTTATGGAGGCTCTGTGAGTACATCTCTCCCAGTGAGTGTACAGACACTGGCAACCCCTCCTGGAGAGCCAGTAGTTATGGAGGCTCTGTGAGTACATCTCTCCCAGTGAGTGTACAGACATTATCACCCCCTCCTGGAGAGCCAGTAGTTATGGAGGCTCTGTGAGTACATCTCTCCCAGTGAGTGTACGCCATTGGCAACCCCTCCTGGATAGCCAGCAGTTATGGAGGCTCTGTGAGTACATCTCTCCCAGTGAGTGTACAGACATTGGCAACCCCTCCTGGAGAGCCAGTTTTATGGAGCCTCTGTGAGTACATCTCTCCCAGTGAGTGTACGCCATTGGCAACCCCTCCTGGAGATCCTGTAGTTATGGTTGCTCTGTGAGTACATCTCTCCCAGTGAGTGTACGCCATTGGTAACCCCTCCTGGAGAGCCAGTAGTTATGGTTGCTCTGTGAGTACATCTCTCCCAGTGAGTGTACAGACATTGGCAACCCCTCCTGGAGAGCCTGTATTTATGGAGCTCTGTGAGTACATCTCTCCCAGTGAGTGTACAGACATTGGCAACCCCTCCTGGAGAGCCAGTAGTTATGGAGCTCTGTGAGTACATCTCTCCCAGTGAGTGTACGCCATTGGCAACCCTCCTGGAGAGCCAGGTTTATGGTGCTCTGTGAGACATCTCTCCCAGTGAGTGTACGCCATGGCAACACCTCCTGGAAGCCAGAGTTATGGAGGCTCGTGAGTACATCTTCCAGTGAGTGTACGCCATTGGAACCCCTCCTGGAGAGCCAGTAGTTTATGGAGCTCTGTGAGTACTCTCTCCCAGTGAGTGTACAGACATGGCAACCCCTCCTGGAGGCCGTGTTATGGAGGCCTGTGAGTAAATCTCTCCCAGTGAGTGTACGCCATGGAACCCCCTGGAGAGCCAGTAGTTATGGGGCTCGGTGAGTACATCTCTCCCAGTGAGTACATACACGGGCAACCCCGACTGGAGAGCCAAGTAGTTATGGAGGCTCTGTGAGTACATCTCTCCAGTGAGTGTACAGACATTGCACCCCTCCTGGAGAGCCAGTAAGTTATGGAGGTTCTGTGAGTTCATCTCTCCCAGTGAGTGTAAGCCATTGGCTTCCACTTGGTGGTGGAGTTCCCAACTGCTTTGCAGAGGTGGTGGTAAGGGGACTCCCTGTCCACCAGCTGGGGAGAACTTGGGGCCCCTCCCTCAACTCCAGGCTAAACTTCCCTGCACCTGGACCCAGATCCTGACTTTTGCAGCCAGCCCAAGGGATCTGGTGGGTAGACCCCATATGGTGTGGTGTTCAAGCTGCCTGATTGTTGCCTGTCTCCAGCCTCTAGGGGAGCTCCTGACTGGCTGAGTGAGGGGTCTCTCCAGTACAAAGTCAGAAGTGAGTACTTGAAGCCCAGACCAACAACCCTTGCATACCTAATAAGAAAACAAGACATCTGAAGAATACGAGCAAAGTTAGTCTTCAGTTCAACAAGGAAACACTAGAATTGCAATGAAAGAAATCCAAATGCCAAATCACAACAAGAAAAAAAAATAACATGAAAAACTTAAATAAATAATGCCAAATACTACCAGTCCTGAGAAGACTCCTATAATGATAACCCCCTAGATGTAATTCAGGAAACAGATCTTAAAAGAACATCATAAACATGATCAAAGAAGTCAAATAATTTAAAGAACAAAAATACAAACAAATCATAAGAACTAAAAGAAGTAGGGATAAACTAAAAGAAGATAATGAAACTGCAGAATGAATTCACAAAAAGATACAAGAAACACTGAAGAAAACTCAGGCTGAAATGAAAAAGGAAGGAGAACACTCAATAAGCCATTTGGAAAGAATGGGAGAAAGCTTATAACAGAATGGATAAAGTACAAAACAGAATATCAAAACTGAAGACAACATGGAAGAACTGAGCACTCAAGCAAAGATTATAAAATTTTTTAAAACCCCCACAAGAAGGGAATAACCAGGAACTGTGGGATACCATGTAAAGATCAAAACTATGCATCATAGGTATAGAGGAAGGAGAAGAATCCCAAGATAATGGTATTGACCAGATTTTCAACAGGATTGTAAAAGAAAAATTTCCCAAACTAAGGAAAACATACCCATACAGATGCAGAAAGCACAAAAAACCAAATAGACAGGACAAGAAAAGAAATTCCCCATGTCATATATCCTGTAAAACACTAGACATTCAAAACAAAGAGAGAATAAAGCTGCAAAAGAAAAATATAAAGTCACATATAAGGAAAATCCATCAGAATTACAGTTGACTTTTTTATTTGAACAATAGAAAACCAGAAGAGCTTGGACCAAAGTATTCCCAGTTCAAATGACTATAGTTCAACAAAAGAATATAATACCCATCAAAATATCTATTATAGTTCAAGGAGAAAGAAAAAGATCTTTCACACTTAAATAGGCCAAAAGAGTTAATGTCCAGAAAACACATCCCTTCAGAGAATACTTGAAGCAATACAAAGAATGGAAAGTAGGAATGACAATACCCAAGCAACAACAGAAAATACTTAATGAAGGTATTACATGTGAAATACAACAACCTAGAACAAAAATACACCAAAACAAAATGATGGGAAGCAATATACATCGGTCAATAATAAGTTTTAAATAGCAATGGACTGAACTCCACAATCAAGAGACATAAACCAGTAGAGTGGATTAAGAAACAAAATCCATCTTTTGTTGTCTGAAAAAATCCATCTCACCTTCAAGGACAGGCACACTATCTTAAGATGAAAGTATGGGAAAAAGTATTCCAAGCAAATGGCACTAAGAAGCAAGCAGAAGCTACTATTCCAATAATCAATAAAATACTTCAAACTAAAACTAACAATCAGAAGAGGTGAAGAGGGTCAATTCATTCTTATCAAAGAAACCATTAAACAAAACATATCACAATCATGAATTTGTTTGCAAAACCATCTCAGTGCACCAAACTTCATAAATACAATTCTAAAGACTTTTTAAGACACTAATTAACTCCAGCACCCTGTTAGTAGGGGACTTCAGTACCCCACTGTATCCATTAGACAGGTCAGCATGACAAAGAATAAATAAACATTGGAACTAAACAATATGATACACCAAATGGACCTAACAGAATCCACTACCAGTATTCTATTCAGCCACCCATGGAACCTCCTCCAAAACTGACCAGATTCTGGGCACAGAAGTAATGTCAACAAATACAAAAAAAAAAAAAGAAAAAATAATTCCATGTATTCTATCAGACCAAGATGCAGTAAAGCTAATAGTGACACCAAGAGAAGCCCTAGTAACTACAGAACCCATGGAGATTAAACAACACACTCCTGAATAAGGAATGGGTCAAGGAGGTAATTAAGAAAGAAATAAAATTATTCCTGGAATTAACAAAAACATCAATTCAAACAAACCAAACCTCTGGGATACTTTAAAAGCAGTCCTACATTTTCTCTATCCACTCGTCCAGTTGAGGGGGCATTTGGGTTGGTTTCAGTTTTTTGCTATTGTGAACAGAGCAGCAATAAAATAGCTTGAATGTATCTTTGCTGTAGAGATGGTCTTGTGGGTATATACCCAGGAGTGGTATGACTGGGTCAAATGGCAGGCCATTTGGAGTCTTCTAAGGGTTCTCCACACGATTTTCCATAGTGGCTGCACAAGTTTACATACCCACAGCAATGGATGAGTGTCCCCCTTTCCCACACCCCTCCAGCACTTGGTATCATTTTTTTTTTATCCTAGCCAGTCTTACTGGAGTAAGATGGTATCTTAAGGGGTTTATTTGCAATTTCCTTAATTATTAGCGATGTTGAACACTTCTTAAGGTGTTTCTCAGCCATCTTTCCTCCTCGGTGAAGTCTCTGTTCAGATCTTTGCTCCATCTTCTGAGTGATTCATTTGTTTTCTTTCTTTCTTTGTTTTTTGAGTAGCTTGTATACTCTGGAAATTAATGCTTTTGTCGATGTATCTGCTGTGAAGGTTTCCCCTCCCATCTGTGGGTTTTTCTCTCCCACTTCCTTTATTGTTCTTTGATGTACAGAAGCTTTTGAGTTTAATGAGGTCCCATTTGTCAATTGACGACCTATTGTTGGTGCAGCTGCTGTCTGATTTAAGAAGTCTTTTCCTACAACTACGTGTGTAGTCTGCCGCCAAGTTTTCCTTCTATCACTCCCCAGAGTTTTTGTTTTCACATTGAGGTCTTTGATCCATCTGAATGTGACTTTTGTACAGATGAGAGATAGGGTTTAATTTCATTTTCTACAGGGTGGTGATCCAGTTTTGCCAACACCACTTTGTTGAAGATGCTGTCTTTCCTCCAATGTGTCTTCTTGGGCTCCTTATCAAAATGAGATGGCTGAAATGGTATGTGCTCAGGTTTGGATCTCAGTTTTATTCCATTGGTCAACTGGTCTGTTTTTGTGCCAGTACCAAGCTGTTTTTTATGACTAATAGCCCTGTAGTATGGTTTGATGTCTGGTAGAGTGATCCCCCCTGTATGTGCTCTTTTTCGCCCAGAGTTGCTTTGGCTATGTCGGGGTCTTTTGTTTTTCCAAATGAAATTGAGGATTTTTTTTTCCAAACCGTGAAGAAGCTCTTGGGTTTTTGATTGGGATTGCATTAAACTGTATACAAGTTTGGGTAGAATGGAATTTTCTATATTATTTTCCCAATCTACATAGCAGGGGAGGTTTGTCCATCTTGATGTTGTTCTTCTTTTCCAATTTCTTCTCAGATGTTTAAAATTTTTGTTGTAAGAGATCTTATTGTGTCTTTGGTTAGGTTTGTTTCCTTGGTATTTTATGTTTGTTGAGGCTCTCAGGGGTGGGAAAGTCTCCTTGTTTATCCTTCTTCATTTGCCTACTTTTGGTTGTAGAGAAAGGCCACTGATTTTTCTAGTTTATTTTGTATCCTGCCACTTTACTGAAGCCTTAATCTTTTCTAGAAGTTTCTGGTGGAGTTCTTAGCATCCCTTAAGTAGAAACATATCATCAGCAAAAAGGGATAGCTTGACTTCATCTTCTTATTAGAACTCCTTTAATTTCCTTTCCTTTGCCTTATGCCCTAGCAAGGGATTCAAGCCCTTGTTGAAAAGGAGTGGTGACAGGGGGCACCTTGCGAGTTCTACCCTTAAGGGAATGCTTCTGTTTTTCCCCATTTAGGATGATATTGGCTGTGGGTTTCCTGTATAGGGCTTTTATTACATTAAGGTATGATCCCTCCACTCCAATTCCCTCTATGACTTTAACATGAAAGGATTGCTGGATTTTGTCAAAGGCTTTTCTCCGCATCAATTGAGATGATGGTGTGGTTTTTTGTCTTTCAGTCAGCCATTTATATGCTTGATGATATTTATTGATTTTCGTATGTTGAACCATCCTGCATCTCTGGTATGAATCCAACTTGGTCATGGTGGATGATCTTCTGATGTGGCTGTATAACATTTGCCAGTATCCGTATTAGAATTTTGGCATTGTGTTCATTAGTGAGATGGGGTCTATAGTTCTCCTTTTTGGTTGCATCTTTGCCTGGTTTTGGTATTAGAGTGATGCTGCTTCATAGAAGGAATCTGGGAGAACTCCCTCCATTTGTATCCTTCTAAAAAACTTGAATATAATGGTTGTAAGTCTTTTTGAAATATTTTATAGAATTCTGTGTAAAACCATCTGGCCTGGGAATTTTTTGGTTGGAGGTCTTTATTACATTTCATTTCTTTCTTCACATATTATTGGTCTATTTAAGTTGTCGATCTCTTCTTGGTTGAGCTTGGTGATTCCAGATTTCAGATATTCATCCATTTCTCTTAGGTTTTCAAACTTAGTAGAGTTAGGTTTTTAAAGTAATTCCATATGATTCTGGATCTTTTCATTATCTGTTGTGATATTTCCCCTTTCATCACAGATTCATTGATTTGGAGTTGTTCCTTCTTTCTTTGGTTAACTGGGCTAGAGGTCTCTTGTTTATATCTTGTTTATTCTCTCAAAGAAAACCAGCTGTCAGCCCATGAAAGAAAACAGCCAGAATGTCAGAGACGAAGACAAAACAGCTCCAGAGAAAGTAGACTTTTTGCTTCTCATCCACCTGTGCTTTTTTCGTCAAACCTAGGGAACAATCTGCGGAGAGGGGACGTTGGGTGAAATGTAAGGGTGCGATTGGGTGAATGTGAAACTACAGTAGCATTAGACCTGGACACACATTTGATCAAGCTTGATTGAACATACAACGCCACCCCCCCCATGCTGGAAGTGGGACCCATGAGCTGTGTGGGTTGGGGCACATGCTTGCAAATTGGTTTTACATAAGGATGCTTGTACTCACAAATTATCACTTATTGTCAAAAAAATGAAAACACAACAAAACAAAACAAAAAAACAGAGAAAAGATGCAGAAAGTTATGGCAGAAGCCTGAATACTGGGATGGGTAGGGGGTGGGTTGGGGGGGGAGGGAAAGGGATATATGCCTGAGGTGAATGTGGAAATTATGTATGAAATCAACAAAGCATCAATTTAAAAAAATTCAAAAATACAATAATTAAAAAAAAAGAATACAGCCATTGTTTGGTATAAATCCTAAAAAAAAGAAGTCCAACAGGGACATTTTAGCTCTAAGTGCAATTAAAAAAAAAAAAAAGCCAGGGGCTGGAGAGATGGCTTGGTACGGGTAAAGTGCTTTGCAGCCAGATGATGACGGTTTGATTTCTCACACCCCACATGGTGGGTAAAAACGTCTTTAAAGCCAGGGTGTGGTGGTGCAAGGCCTTTAAATCCATAGCACCCTGAGGAGAGCAGGACATGATCAGGGTAAGTCAAAGATCATCCTAGGTCACATAGAGTTCCAGGCTAGCTGGGGAGAACCTGTCCTCAAAAAAAAACAAAAAACAACACACAAAAAAACCAGACAGAGCACAAATAAATGGAACTGAAAGGTTACAACTCTAAACACCTGAAAGACATCCCCAAAGACTCAACAGATAGAAATAACAAAAATCTAGAGGATGAGATTAATGAAATAGAACAAAGAAAAACACAAACGCGGTTCTTTCAAAGGATAAACAAGTGAGACAGACCTTAGTCCATCTAACCCATAGAAAGAGCAAAACTCAAACAACAAAATTAGAGATGAACAGGGAAACCATCACAACAGATATAAAAAGATCCAGAACATGTGTAAGGGAATACTTTTAAAATTCTATACTCTATTAAATTTAAAAAAATAGAAAAAAAAATGATGGTGCCAGGCGTGGTGGGGTGCACGCCTTATCTTGCACTCAGGAGCAGAGGCAGGCAGATTTTTGTGATTTCACAGAAAAGCCAGGTCTGGTCTGACGAGCGAATTCCCAGGACAGCTGGGGCTTACAGATAGAAACCTGTCTCAAAAAAGACAAAAAAAAAAAAAAGATGAATATCTGAACCAAGGACTTACCAAAGCTTAACCAAGAGATCATAATGGTTAAAGAGACCCATACTATGTAGGAATTGAAACAGTAGTACAATCTCCCAAATTAAAAAAAAAAAACCTAGGCCCCGATGAGTTACAGCGAATTCTATCAGACATTTAAGGATGAGCTACAAGAGTATTATTTAAATTATTCAAAAATGGGGCTGGAGAGGTGGCTAGCGGGTTAAGAGCCACACTGCTCTTAAGAGGACCCGGGTTCGATCCCCGCACCCACATGGCGGCTGAGAACCGTCTGTAACTCCAATTCCAGGAGAACTCCAGTTCCAGGGGAATCCAAGACCCTCTTCTTCTGAACTCCGCGTCGTTGCACGACAACGGGTGGCACAAACCTACATCAGACATGTACATTCATACAATACAGAAATAAATAAAATTAATAAAAAAATTTTTATTATTCAAAATGATAGAAGCGGGAAACCTCCCAATCTTATGAAGCCAAAACACCTAATATCAAAANTCTGATATTCTTTGTTCTGCTTCCTCCATTCTACTTCTGAGGCTTTTTCCTTTTCTTTCTTCTTGATTGACTGAGTGTTCTAATTCCTTTTTTGTTTCCTCCTGTGTTTTCTTTAGTACTTCCATTTCCTTTTTGAGCTTCTCAATCTCTTCTTTGTGCTTCTCAATCTCTTCTTGGTGCTCCTTACTTCTTTGGTTGGCTTCCTTTTTCAGTGTTTCTACTTCCATTCGGAGTTTGTTTTTTTCTCCCTCTAGTTCTTTCTGGAGTTTGTCATTCTGTTCCTTTAGTTCTTTCTGAAGTTTGTCATTGTATCCCTCTAGGTCCCTTTTGAGTTTTTCATTCTCTCTCTTTGGTTCTCTGACTTCTTTATTTTCTTTAATTTCCCTGCGTATGTCTGCAATTATTCCTCTAAGCTCTGTTCCTTGGGTCTCCTCCAAGGGGATCCCTTTGTAGCTATCTCCTCCAGGTTTCGTAGGGCCTGGTGGGGGAATATCCTGTGCCTTTCCCATGTTGTCCCTTCGTCGTGTCCCTGGCATGTGGGTTTCCCTTTTGTAGTTCAAGTCACAAATGACTTTTCACTATATTAGCGGATGGTTTTGCTTGCCTCCTTCCAATGCTTTTTTCCCCTTTCCTCCTCCTTTTTTTATTTTTTTTTTTTATTTTTATGGTGTATTGACTTGCCTAGGTTTCAGATTTTCAATTTTGTGTATATATTGGATGTTGGAAGCCTAAGTCAGTCTTCTCTTTCTGTTCTGAAGGTTCTCCAAAAGGAAGACCACTTGGATTCTCAGCAATTCCCTTGGTGCGGGGAGGGAGGGGGGGAGTTGTGCACCTGACCTAGCCCGTGCCCTGGTACCTCTGGGATGGGGACCCTGGAAAGAGGGTTCAGAGCGAGACCCTCTCCCAGCTGCCCCTGTGCCAGACCACCCCACCTGTAGCTGTGTACCTGCCCTGTTTGCACGCGAGTTATGGCATCTTGCCTGCGACTCAGTAGCCAGCCCACAAGTCCGCTAGCCGGGACCAGAGCAGAAATAAACATGACCCTCTGTTCACTCTGCCGAGGAAGAGCGTGGTCCTCTGGGACGGGGACCCCGGAAAGAGAGTTCAGAGCAAGACCCTCTCCCAGCTGCCCCTGTGCCAGACCACCCCACCCGTAGCAGTGTGTGTACCTGCCCTGTTTGCACACGAGTTATGGCGTCTTGCTTGTGACTCAGGAGCCCGCCCACAAGTCCGCTAGCTGGGACCAGAGCAGAAGTAAACACGACCCTCTGTTCACTCTGCCGAGGAAGAGCGTGGTCCCTCCGAAACGGGGACCCCGGAAAGAGGACTCAGAGCTGAGACCCTCTCCTAGCCGCCCCTGTGCCAGACCACCCCACCCATAGCTGTGTACCTGCCCTGTTTGCGTCTTCAGAAAGCATTTTTAACAATGGTAGGCAGAATGACTCAAATACTTTGCATGCACAGCATGTCATTAATACCGCAGAACTTGCCAAAGGGCCCCCTCCCATGGGAATTATCACTGGTATGCACCTTTGTGAGAATTTACCTGTCTATATCCTGAACTCCAATATAAAGTTTCTAAGGTTGGATTCTATGAATTAATTATTCATCTTTTCATGTTTTAATTTTATCCCAGAAATGGACAAAAAGGCTGGGTTTCATAAGAGTTAGATGAATTCATGTCTTAGTAATTATTTTTTTAATTTTAAAATGTATTAGTAGAAAACTTCCAATAAATGGAAGGCTCTGTGGGGAAGAAAATTTTCATCAAGAGAGGAGGGGGGATAAGGCAGAGCAGTGTGAGATGAAAATGTAAAATTTATTACATACATGTACAGAATTGTCAAAAACAAAGTGTTCAAAAAATGAAAACAATGGAAATTTCTAATATATGCAGAAATTGAGAAACTATATCTTAAGCCTCCAAGAACTAATCTCCTGCCTTCCACCATCATAAACATTTATTGCAGATATTTTTCTTAACTTTTGTTTATCAAATAATTTAAAGCAAATGAGATATAAAAGTTCATCTGTTAATATTGTAGCATACACCAGTAAGATATTTAAAAAAACTTTTATTTTTTTAGAAAGGGTCTCCTGCTAGCCCCAGCTGTCCAGGAACTCTCTTTGTAGACCAAGCTGGCCTCAATTTCACAGAGATTCACTTTTCTCTACCTCCCAAGACTCAAAAGGGGAAACAGGACATTGTATGGCAGACTGCATGAACTTGGGAGGGGCAGGGGGCATGGAGGGGGAAAGGAGTCTGGATTGAACTGAGAAGGGATGTATGAAATGCACAAAACTTCAATAAAAGATTTTTTAAAAGCATTTGGATGAAACTATGTGTTTCCTTTGATACATCTGGAGATACTGGTTTATTTATTTGTTTATTTATTTGTAGTTGAAAGTAAGTGATTATCAATGACATGATTTTGCTGTATCTATAAACTAGAGTTCTCTTATAAAAACCCATTTGGTGGCTCTGAAATATCTGTTTACCAAAAGCAGGATAGATACCTGATAAGGTTCCCCTTAATTATAATTTTTAAATAATGATCTATTGTCCTAGTAACTGCCAAAGGTGACTAGCAGGTACACTTAGGTTTAATGTGAATAAGAAATTACAAATGTAGTTGGTTTAGTCTTTTGTAGTCCTATTTTATGGTCTATCTCTGGCCAGTGGAGCCCCTTGAGGGGAGGGGAGGAGAGGGGAGGGAGGAAGAGGAGAGGGGACAGGAGGAGAGAGGAGAGGAGGAGGAGAGGAGAGGAGACTTTTGGAACCCAGGACATTGTCTCTAGGCAAGTGCTCTGCTACTGAGCTATATCCCCAACCTACAAACATTTATTTTTTGACAGCTTCCTTGCTTTTATGTTCCCACTATGTTTTACACTCCTCCCTGTTATTTTCTAAATAGTCTCAAAGTTAACTACTTCCTAGTTAACCTTAGTTCATTTCCATAGAAAATGGCATTTACAGACCAAAATCTGGACCTAGAGTGCTAATTGCTAATTGGCCACCGATACTTGGCTGCTATTCAAAGCGTGGAAAGAGGTATTTGCAAGGAAGAAAAAAAAAATATATATATATATATATAATCTGAAATCATACAACAGATTAGATGGGACAGGGGAGCCAGAACCACATCATGAAAGGTCTATATCAGTTTAAGATACATGCACTGACTTTGTATCTATTGAAATTAGATATAGAAAGGGCTGGAGAGATGACACAACAGTTCAAAGCATACACTGTTCTTTGAGAGGACCCAAGTCCAGTTCCCATCCACCCACACTGGGTAGCTCACAACCACCTGTATCTCCATCGGCACCTGTACTCATGTGCACACACACACCCTCACCTATACACAATGAAAAATAATAAAGTAAATCTTTTAAAAATTAGATATATAGAAGTATCTTTATTATTCCAACTTCTAGAAATATGCTTTATAAAAATAAAATCACTAGTACATCATGATAGGTGCACTAACATGCTTATTAGCATTGTTAAGAATTGCTGGGGCTGGAGAGATGGCTCAGTGGTTAAGAGCACCGACTGCTCTTGCAGAGGACCCGGGTTCGATTCCCAGCACCCACATGGCAGCTGAGAACCGTCTTTAACTCCAGTTCCAGGGGAATCCGACGCCCCCTTCTGACCACCACGGCATTGCACGACATGGGTGCACCAACCTACATGCAGACAGTACACTCATACACATAAAAATAATAAAAAAAAATTTTAAGGGGCTGGAGAGATGGCTCAGTGGCTGGGAGCACCAACTGCTCTTGCAGAGGACCTGGGTTCAATTCTGAGCACCCACATGATGGTTAAGAACCATCTTTAGCCAGGCATGGTGGCACACGCCTTTAATCCTAGCACTTGGGAAGCAGAGGTGGGAAGCAGAGGCAGGCGGATCTTTGTGAGTTCAAGTCCAGCCTGGTCTACAGAGTGAGTTCCAGGTCAGCTGGGGCTACAGGGAGACCCTGTTTCTAAAAGAAAAAAAAAAGAACCATCTTTAACTCCAGTTCCAGGGGAATCCAACGCCCTTTTCTGACCTCCGAGGCATTGCATGACACAGGTGCACCAACCTACATGCAGACAGTACATTCATACACATAAAAAAAAGAGAATTGCTAAAAAAAGAACAGGAAACTGGTGCTCACTCTACAGAATACTACATAGCTTTTAGAGGAATTATAACCTATAAGCAAGGACGTTTCCTATATTATGTATTAACCTAAACAGGTTGCATGCTGTTATGAGACCAGCGTAATCTGTTTTGAGAAGTAGAGGAAAACATTCGCATGACCCTACACCTTTTCCTACAGGTGCATAAACACAGAGAAGGTGGAGAGGTTTGTTCCCTTTGTGAGAGACAAGGACAGAGCAAGAAGGGAGAAACCACTGCCCTTTTCCTTGTAAACCTCGGCATTGACTTGCTGCCCCAAGCATGCACTTTGTAGCTTGAAAGGAAAACCCAGCAAAGCTTGTGACAAAGGTACTCATGTATTTAATGAGGACACAGTAAGACAAGCAGGATGAAGTTGGGGGAAAATTCTAGAAGCCTGAATCATGGGAAGGAGAAAGACAGCAGCCTGCACACCCTGTCCTCTGTGCTGTGTGTGTGTTAGGCTGGGTTGATACACAACAAAAGGGGACTTACTCTTCTTACATAGTGGAAAGGATGCTACAAGGTCAATATACATGCCTTAATGTGGTGTAGACCTTGTAGGATCTGGTCCCTGAAAATCGTCCCATGTTTTATGTGATCTTGATTCCTGGGTAATGCTCAGCCACTCATCATCCACTTCCCCCTCCTCCATATCCACAAATACTCATGTTACTTATCTCTGCATTTCAGAATGTTCTCCACACTTCTGGCCACCTGATTAATCCCTGATTCCTAATGGGGTACATACACCTTCCTCAGAACTGAGCTAGGTGCCCTCACTCTGACCCTGTAATCCTGAGGGCTTAACTCACCACTGCACTGTAGCCTTGAACAATTTGAATATATACTATCTGCCACTCCGATGGATTTTCTGTTTCTCAAGCTATTTTAATTAGGTTTCTTTCCCTCCAAAGCCAAAGTTGTCATACAGTTGCCTTCAAATACTACAAAATAGGTAAGTTATTTGTTCAGTTTCTGTCTCAGATGAGGCATTGGGGGCTCAGAACAGTCAAGTGAACTGATCACAGTCATACTGGGAGGTTTGATAGCACTGAACTCTAGACCTGTAGTGTTTTCACCTGTGTCAAGGAAGAATGTTACAATAGGCTATCCTGAAGAGGAACTGGTCACCTCATGGAAGCCAGGAAAGAGAGATGGTGAGAGGGTAGATAGCAGGAGAGAGCGAGAGCAAGAGAATGAGAGGGAAGAAGAGAGGAGATGAGGGAAGAGAGAGGGGGAGAGAGAGAAAGAGAGAGAGAGAGAGAGAGAGAGAGAGAGAGAGAGAGAGAGACCTATCAAAGGCATGTCTATGGGCTTCCTTCTGACAAGCAGGCCCCACCTCCTAGTAGCTCATTCGACTAAACACAGCAGTCAAACTAGCACCCTCACAGTCCAATGACCTCAGGATAGCACTACCAGCAGGGGACTAAGCTTTCAACACATGAGCCTTCTTTGTGGACTCTCCCTCTTATCCATACTGTAACACCTACTGTAGGACTTTGCACATCACCCTTGTTATAAATGGGAGAAATATACAGAGTCCCAGTGAAGGTGCTTCTGTCAGCTTTCTGTTTCATGTGCTAGCACAGGCTGTCCCAGAAAGTTCCTCTTTCAGTATTGGCCCCATGGCTGACTGTCTCAGCTAGACTATAATATTGCATGCGAACATTTTAACGCATAGTTCACAAGAAAATATAACTTAGAGCACTTTGCTAAAGATACATACCTCATAACAGAAGTGTGTCTCAAGACGGGGCTTCTTACTGCTCCTCTTTGTCAAGTTCCACATGTGACTTCTATGTTTCAGGTCATCTCATGCTTACAAGTGGTTGCTGTGTTTCCAGCTCTCTTACCTTTACACAAAAATAACCATTTGGTTGAGGCACGAGAAAGGGTGCAATGGGGAGACGGGACAGAGGAAGAAGAGAAATAGTGCAGTAAAGGATTAAGGTTGATGAAATATTTGACTTTTGTCCCCAGGTCCTGTGGGGTGACCTTAAATGTCTTTTCTGACAGAGTCTTGTTGACATGGAGACTCTAGGCCACACTACACCCTGGGCTCATGGGATTTTGCTGTAGGTGTTGTGCTCTGCAGTGTCATCTCAGCTTCTGGATAAACTGGTCACCCTGTCCACATGACTGAACATCAATAAAACCTTAGGCATGAAGATTTAGATGAGTGTTCCTGGCTGGAAATCCTCCACACAGGCTTTGATATGCCCTGCTGCAGATGTCAGCGTCACCCTTGAGAGTCTACTTGAGGAAGGACGCTAAGACCACCATGCTCAGTGTGCACCTCTTCCATTGGCTGATTTTTACCATGCCCTTTGTCATAAACCATAACCATTAACATAACTTTGCTGAATACTGTGTCCAGGGAAAGTAATGAAGCCAAGGATATCTCAGAGACACTTGGACTTGCAGATTCTTGAAATCTGCAGCATTGTTCTTCCAAAGATATTCATTTCTTCAACCAATCACAGATAAGAGACCTGTATGGATGGGTTGAACTGATAACATAGCTTCTAGGTTAGGGATCACAAGAGCCATCATTCCCCTTACCTCTTTAAGAAGAGAAAGGATTGTCTCAGCTATTGAGGAAGTAACCACCAGTGTCTACCATAAGTAACAGTGGTGTTTTTCCCCTTCCTAGTGGAAATAAATATAGATCCACAAAGAGGCTTTTGACTCTTTCCATCACCACTCTCTCTGGACCATCGATGCTTTCCCTGTGGGACAGGACAGCTTTTATCTCAGAGAACATAACTGGTAAGCTTGCCAGTGTTGATCTTCAGTTGGTATCCAAGAAGCTTTGAAAGAATAACTTAATTGGACATTCTCCCATGATTGATGTTTGTAGAAATTAAAGCCAGCATTTCATAGAGTGGAAACCCAACAGAAGTTTCCCTGGGGACTCACCAGCAGTCTCTTGTTGTGAGACCTGGAGTCTCGACCAGCTTGCTTTTGCTTACATGTTGCTTCTATATTTGATGCTACATGTTGCTTCTATATTTGATGCAGAGTACCAAAGAAGTATTTTTATGCTGACCATGTTAATTTATTGAGGTTTATTAGTTACTAGGTGTTGTGCAAAGGCTTTGTGCCTATTGTGGAATGTATAGATGTGTCTCTGGTCTATCCCTGATTATCAGTCACATTCTCCTCGCCATTGTGTCAGCCATCATCCTGAATGCAGAGCCGTTTATCTACATATTTGTCTTATCACTACACACCATACTCTAAACGTTTATCATTTTTGTTTTTGTTTTTCAATGAAAGTTGTTTGTCAGCTTTCCTATCCCTCAAAGAAAATACTTAAGAAAAAAATAAAGGACTTATGGTCCAAGGATTATTTTATATCTGGTGCTCAAAACAGCGATGTAAAATAGATTTTGATAGCAAGAACTGAGCAGAATTCAGGACACTGAGGCTGACAGAGGCTTAGTTTACCAATAGTCACACAATGGTATAGTCAGACCCAGAAGCTTCTTAGGTCTGAGCCGCTGTGCTACTCTACCTGTGAGGTCATGTACCTGGGAAAAGGGCTTTATTACAGAACAGTGGGAAGCCTTGGGGGATTTTGAGCAGAGGATGGCTTGATCATTTCAGAAAGGCAGTTGGTTAAGATTAGAGGGGTCTAAACTGTGCCCCCACTGGGTTGGTCCCAACCAGGACAAGCACGGGAGAATTGTCTTAGTTGTATCTTGGCCTTACTGTTCAGGCTGCTTTTCACCTCAGATTCCATTTACTATTTAATTGAATAAATATGATTTCACTGAAACTGAAAACCTGTTCCTTTAGGCATTGTCTGTGATTGGTTGTTTGTGTTGTAAGCACCAAGGCCTACAATAAAGGCTATCTGGACTCTTCCAGAAAACATGTGCACACCTCTGATGTCCATCATGGTTCCTCAGCCTTGTCAGGGCTGGCATTTGGGGCTGTATGAGTCTTTGTTATTGGAATTTGACCTGTGTGTTACTAATCCTGACCTCTGTCCATGGTACCAGTCTCGTTCTCCCCACCCTCATGTCAGCCATCACCTGTGTAGAGAACTATTGATGCACATATCTTATTACTATGATATTCCAGACATTTTCATGCTTTGTAAATGGAAGCAGCTAAGCTCATCAGCTTTCTATCCCTGTAACAAGATGTCTAAAAAATAACTCAAGGGAGAAGAGGGGTAACTTTGGCACACCATTTCAGAGGTGAGATGCCCAGGGTCACTTGGCTCTGCTGTGTTGGTCTGTGGTGAGGCAGAGCATCATGGTGAAGAGAATGTATATGGAGGGGCACCGTGGCTCACATCATGACAGACAGGAGGCAGAGACCTGGGGGAAAGATCAGGAACATACCTTTCTGGGGTACACCCCCAGCAGTCTACTTCTATCAAGCAGGAACCACCTCCTAAAGTGTCTACAACCCTCTAGTTAGTCCACCAAATCAGGAATCCATCAGTTTATCAGTCCACTGATGGGATCAGAGTCTTTGCAATCCAGTCACCCCCCAAAAGCCCCACACTTGAACACTACTGAGTTGGGGACCTCCAGCACCTAAGCCTCAGGGGCCATTTCAGATTTAAACCATGATCTGGTCAATGGATATTTTTTTACTCTATGCCTGTAGTGCTGTCATTGTGATCTTTTCCTCTGAAAACAACCAGTTCCCTTTCTAGAGAACTCTGTGCTTATGGTAAAATGTGTTTTGACCTTATATAAAGATGGTAGTTGGGAACCCCAGGGAAAGGAGGAGATTTGACCTTGGGATTCCAGGTCACTATGTTTGGGCATTTTGGGGGCAAACTCATTAATATTTTTTTCTCAGTTGCAGTCTTGTCTGTGAAATGTGGATGATAATAAGAGTGGGCTTGTGGGTTAAATCATTTGGTAGCATGGAAACCATGGACACATAAGACATAAAAAGCTGAGCCAAACACAGTGGGGCACACCTTCAACACAGCACTCTCGAGGCAGAGGCAGGAGGATCTTTGTGAGTTCAAGGCCAACCTGGTCTACATAGTGAGCTCAAGGCCAGCTAGAACTAAAGGAAGACCCTGTCTCAAATAAAACCCCCAAAATAAGCTGAATGTGGTGGCACATGCTTGGGACCCAGCACTGGAGAGGTGCAGGAAGGAAGATCAGGAGTCCAGGCTAGCCTGAGCTACATAGTAACTACATCCAATTTGGGCCCCATGGAGTGCTGTCTCAAAGAAATCTCAAACAAACATCATATGAATGTTTTTTATATGTATTTTCAAGTTGGTCAGCACAACCACCATAGGGCACAAATGTGGATTTATGTGCAGAATAGGAGAAATGCCTCTTTGAAAGACTGAAATTTTAAGGAAGTTTGTGTAACAAAAGCAAGATTTTTTTTTGGATGATGAAAAAATATTATGGGACTAATCCATGCAGGGATATGAAAGGAAAAGAAAAAAGTCCATTTTATGCTATGGGTATCAACTCAGGAGCTGGAATATCAGTGTAGGGCTAGGAAAGAAAATGGTACTTGATCTGATATCTTAGGCTATAGTGTCAGTACACTAATTAAGGAAAAAATCAAGTTGAGGCTGTGACTCTTCCCATCTTCACAGTTTCTCCTGCTTTTGCAAATACTGAGAATCTAGAGATCTTCTGTACCAGGTGTAATCGGGGAGGTATGTAAGCTAATTATCTATGGTTGAGTTTTGATTCACATTCAACTTTCTAATAAGAGCTTTTGCAATTAGGTTTTGTAACACTATGTGAGCAGGTTTTTCCTTTATACCCATCTATGTGTGTGTGTGTCTGTGTGTGTGTGTGTGTGTGTGTGTGTGTGTGCAGATGATGTGAAGTCTGTTATATATGAAAAGCTGTCCAAGAAAGCCTCTAGCAAAAAGACTGAAATGATTGGAAACATTTCCAACCAGTGTGTGGATCCGTGGGTGGAAGACAGAATCTCTGGGATGCATTCTGTCTTCCAATCACTGGCTTTTGAGTTACCTCCTTGCTGGGCTTCACTTTTCCCAACTGCAAAATAAACGTGTTGAATGTCAGGTGTGTTGGGGGCATCTTAATCCCAGCCCTTGGGAGGCAGATGCAGGTGGATCTCTGTGAGATCAAGGCCACCCTGGTTCACATCATGATTTCCAGGCAGACTGTGACTAGGGAGACCCTGTTCAAAGAAAAAAAAAATCAACAAAACAAACAAACAAACAACAAATTTTGAGTGAAACAGTCTTCACTGCCACTCACCTATTTCCTCTGCTTTTCTTTCTCTCTTTCTTTTTTTTTTTTTTTTTTTTTTTTTTTTTGGTCTTCGAGACCAGGGGTCTCCTGTAGCCCAGCTATCTTCGGAATCGCTCTGTAGATCCAGGCTGGCCTTGAACTCAAAAGGATCGCTGCCTCTGCATCCAGTGGCTCCCCCTGCTTTTCTCTGGACCTAGGTTGAGGTTAAGAAAATATCAAGTAATGTTCCGTTTCAACCCAGTGTTAATTTCCTCATTGGATGTAACAAATAAGAAAAGCAAAACAATTTAAATAAGAAGGTGTTCATTCTTTGCTTAGCGGTTTCAGAGAGCTTTCCATGGCTGGTTATGAGTCTGGCCTGCAGGGGACAGAGCATCACAGATCACAGTAGAAGGGTATAGTGAAGAGCTGTGGCCCATAATGGCTAGGGAGGAGGGAGAGAAGTTACAGGGAGCCTATGCTAATCGGCTGACTTCTTCCTTTTCTGTTTCAATCCAGGACCTTGCTATTGTGATTGGTGCATATACGTTACTCATCTTTCTAGTGGTATCCATGACAGTACACCTCTCTAGAGGGTGATAAAATATTTAAATAATTAAATATCTTCATGGGATATGCTTTCTAATCTCTTAGGATCTCTACTATACGTCGATAAAGATTAAACATCACAGATATCATCTCTCTGCTGGGTCTTAGAAAAAGAGGGAATTTTACCTCTGTGCAGCAAAGGAAAGAATCAGCCTAGAGAATGAAGAAACATCTTTGCCAGCTACACATCTCACAGAGGACTAATAGCTTGAACACACCAAGAGCTCAAAAAGCTGAGCCAAAAGAAAACAAATAAAGCAATCAATATATAGTCTAATGTAATGAATAGACAGTTCACAAAAGAGGAAAGAAAAATGGCTGATAAACATATGAAAAAAGGTTCAACTGTATCAGCCATCAGAAAAGCGCAAAGCAGAGCTACATTGAGATTCCATCTTAACCCAGAGCATCAGTCATTAAGATAAAGACCAAGACTATACTTTCAGGGATCATTTCTATAGTTTGTAACTAGAGAAGTTTCTCTGACTGTGTAGAGTACCAGAAACCACGATGATGAGATGTGGTGCTTCTTCCTGAGTGTGAAGCTGGCTCTTGGTGTTGCGTTTTGCAATTGCTGTTTGCCATTGATGATCATTCTGCTCTTCCTTTGGGAGAGTCAGAAGGAGGTAGCACAGTCTGAGTGGTTTTCCTTTGGTATTAAAAAAAAAAAGACCAGATGTTTGTGTAGATGGGGACAAAAAGAGAACCCTTTATACACTGCTTGTGGAAATGGAAACAAGCCCAAACTCTGTGGAAACCAGTATGGAGTTTTCTAAAACAATAACAGATATTCCACATGACTCCTGGATACTTAAAGACTCCAGTCCACACAGTACAGAGATACTGGCACATGAGTATTTACTGAAGCACTGTTCACAATGGCCAAGCTGTGGAATCACCATCATAGGTGTCTAAACAAAGAGGAATGGGTAGAGAAGAAGTGTTCTATGTACACATGGGATTTTTCAGCCATAAAGAACAAAGTTATCTCATTTTCAGGAAAATGAATGCAACTGGAGATAAGCACATTAACTCAATGAAGTCAGTCTCAGAAAGACAAATGTAAGTTTTCACTCATCTGTGGTCCCTAGGTTTTATATAGTCACATAGAATCATGTAGAGGTAAATTAAGTGGCAGTAGAGTGAAATTGTCTAGGCAAACATGAGAGATTAACTGGGGAGGTGAGAAAAGGGAAGGCAAGAGGGATATGGTAGGAGAAGGAATATGCTCTACATAGGATATATGTACCCATAAGAAAAAACATTAAAAATAAATAAAAATATAAAAAACAGAAAATGTTTTAAAAATGCTAGCTTTTGGCCGTGCATGGTGGTGCACGCCTTTAATCCTAGCACTTGGGAGGCAAAGGCAGGCGGATTTTTGTGAGTTCATGGCCAGCCTGGTCTACAGAGTGAGTTCCAGGACAGCTGGGGCTACAGGGAGACCCTGTCTCGAAAAGACAGGAAAAAAAATGCTAGTTTTCGAGGCATTTAATGACTTGGGAACTGAATAAAGGCAACATAACAAATGACAGAAACCCTAAGCAACCCAGTTCCAATGTTTAAAATTTAGATGCCCAAATCAGAGGGGGCAGCTCTAATACTGCACAAAGTGTGTTTTACTGGGGACTCCCAGAAGCATGTGTTGCACAGCCTTAAGTCAAATCATTGCATTTCAGGCCAGAAAAGTAGATGGGCTTCACCCAACATGAATGTACCTGGCCTTTATCAAAAGTTGATAACATGGCCAAACATCAGTTAAGTCGGGCATGGTGGCACAGTCCTTTAATCCCAGCACTTGGGAGGCAGAGGCAGGTGGATCTCTGTGAGTGCAAGGCCAGCCTGGTCTACATAGTGAGTTCCAGGACAGCTGGGACTACAGTTTGACCCTATCTCGAAAAGACCAAAAAAAAAAAAAAAAAGAAGCAAGTCATGGGGGTGGCTCAGATGGTTAAAAGCACTGACTGCTCTTGGCAAAGACCAGGTTCCAGGTTCAAATTCTGAGGGATCTACATGGTGGTAACAAGAGTTTGGTAATTCCAATATTCAGGTGAATGAGGCTTTATTGACACCATAGTATTATACACAGGAGTAACTTACATAGCAATGCAGGCGTATTGACTTAACATATAATATTAAACAACTAATAAGGAAAAATTTTTAAAGAAAGAACGCAGTGTATAAGCAATTGAGACCCTGCGTTCATCTATCTCAACATCAACATCTCTGTCAGAGCTTCATTGACTCTGGCATGCAATTGGTGGTTATGATTAGGAGAGCTGCAGTTATGCTCAGCTGGATACAGGAACTCAAAATGTAAAGGTAGTGTAACTGAGCAAAGATAATTCGTGGTATACACTAAATGTATTTTAAATATTAAAAGCCATTTCTGTCAGCCTTACAGATGTTAACAAATGACTCATTACATTTTATAGATAGAATATTGTCTTACAATATCAGTTAAATGGTGGTGTTGCTTTGAAACCAGTGAACTGGAAGAAATTTGAATGTGGTGAGTGGAGATGGCAAGATGATCTTTAAAAAAAGAGATTTATACCAATCCCAAAGTAATTGCTATACAATTTTTAATTAGAGGCTTAATGTGGAAACAAGAAGCAATTTATAATGCACCAAATTTAACTCAGATGCATTACTGTTTTTATCAGCCTTCAAAAAAATGTTGTCCAATATGCACAAATTTACTTTTACTAAATCCTAAAGCACACTGTATCTGTAAGACAGAGTATGGGCGAAACTGGAATATTTGTTGAACTAAAACGTCAATTAAAACATGGGGCACAATCGAGATATACACCCGTGTGCTCTCCACGCCTCACCCCTCCGGTCCCATTTCAGTCAGCCTTCTGATGCAATATTTCTATTGTTGTTCTTTAAATATGCATCACTCTCCACAAAAAAATATTTAAAGCTGGTAAGTTATTGTATGCGTCACATAAATAAGAGATTACATTTGTGATGTTTTGTTTATTCTGGTGACGTTAGTGTTCTATTCACTTAATTTTGGGCTGTCATATAGTATCATCTTTTAGCAATCTCTTTCACCTATGGGATGGTTTAACTCAAAAATAAACTTTGTTTCCAAAGTTAATCACATACAGTAACCCAAAACAGCATGGGTTAACTTCATGAAATCTGTGCCTTTTAAATTCCACCTATAGTTATGTATAATACAATTGCTTTTTTTTGAGACTCATGGGGTAAAAATAAAAACTTAAATAAAA
>VZQC01007972.1:1659763-1688290 GCA_009823505.1 Rhizomys pruinosus
TGGCAGCCCATGAAAGAAAACAGCCAGAACTGACTAGAGACCAAGACATCAGCTCCAGAGAAAGTAGAGTGTTTTGCTTCTCATCCACCTGTGCCCCTTTTCTAAGCCTAGGGAACAATCTGCGGAAGAGGGGGCATGGTAGAATGTAAGGGCTTCGATTGAGGTTAATGGTGAAACTACAACAATATAGACTGGACACTCATTTAATCAAATTGATTGAACATACAAGCCCCCCCTGGTGGATGGTGGGACCCATGAGCTGTGTGGGTTTGGGCACAACTGCTTGCAAATTGGTTTTACATGAAGGATGCTTATACTCACAAATTATCACTTATTGTTAAAAAAAATGAAAAAACAAAACAAGCAGAGAAAGATGCAGAAAACTTACGGCAGAATGAATGATCTGGGATGGGTAGGGGTGGAGTGGGGGGAAGGGAAGGGGATATATGCCTGAACTGAATTGGAAAATGTTGTATGAAATACACAAAGCATCAATAAAAAAAAATAAAATAAATAAACAAATAAATAAAAAAACAACAAAAAAAAGAAAAAAAAAGAATGTATGTCAGAAATAAAAAGATAAAAACCAGGAAAAAAAAAGAAGGAATTACAGACTTGCAAACCGGAAACCACAAAGATGTTGAAGTTTTCATTTCTTCTCTAGCCTAAATGTTCATCTCCACAGCCCACCTCAGCCAGACTTTCTGATCCTTCCTGTGACTGTGAGCTCTGCCCAGATGTGATTGGTCCATGTCCTCGATGACTTCAGAAGGAGGGTCATTGTGATGAAGTCTCAGCCAGCAGATATAAGGGAGTGTAGAGCAGGCTGGTTTCTTGAGCAGGTGCTCTCGGTGGTGGTGGTTTGGTGGTTTGGTGGTTGGCGGTATTTACGAGTTCTGTGTGCTTTTATGTGTTTGGGTTTTTTATTTTTACATTTTGGTTTGTTTTTTCTGATTTTGAGAGTGTGTGTGACTGTGTGTGTGTATATTTAATTTTTTGGTTTAGTTTTCTTTTTCTTTTTTTTGGTGGTGGTGGTGGCTTTGCTACCTGTGAAGTGTGACCCGAAGGGTGAAGTGACAGTATGGCCCAGCCCTGGGGTCATCCTCTCAGATGAGCACCTCAGAGCACAGTATGTTATCCTGAAGACCTTGGGCCAGGGTGGCTGTGCCCAGGTGAAGTTGGCCCACCACTGCCTTACTGGCATTCCTGTGGCCATAAAAGTCCTGCAGAAGAGGAAGGAGCAGTTCTACCCAATCAGGTCTGAGCTGGAGATATTGAAGATGATAGATCATCCCAACATAGTCTCCATGATCCAGGTCATTGAAACAAAGGACAACATCTATCTGGTCCAAGAGCTGGCTGAGGGGAAAGAGCTGGGGGAGTGGATCCACCAGGATGGCTACATGCAAGAGAACACCTGCCGGAAAATATTCCAGCAACTATTACAGGCCGTGCAGTATTGCCGCGACTGAGGCATAATTCACAGGAATCTGAAGCCGCACAACATCATGGTAGACAGCATTGGCAGAGTGAAGATCATTGATTTCGGACTTGCTACCCCATTCAGGCCTGGCAGTAAACTCTTCCGGTTCTGCGGTGCTTTATGGTTTAGACCCCCCCAGAATTCTTCCTGCAAAAACCCTATGATGGCCTTAAAGTGGACAGCTGGAACTTAGGTACTGTTCTGTATTTTATGGTGACAGGAACCCTGCCATTTGAAGGGGACAGCATTGAGGAGGTTGGGCCCAAGGTTCTTTGGGGAAAATATGACGTTCCAGCTCACCTTTCTCCAGAGATGAAGGACATTATCTGCTGTTTACTAACAGTCAGCCCCATGGAGAGGTCAACAGTGAAGCACATTATAAGGCATCCTTGGCTTCAGCATGACAAAGAGGGTCTAAACAACCAGACCAAGGTGGCTCCTAGGTGCATGAACAGTGAAATCCTGGCAGCTATGGAGCAAATAGGGTTTGACCGATGTGACGTCCTGAAATCTTTATGACACAAATTGTACAACGAGCCTATGGCAACCTACAGGCTCCTGCAATGCCAAGCACACCAGAAGCGCGACTCCACCAGCCCAGCTAAGCCAATGCATCCGGGAGTGACACTGGTCCCCTCCCGAGTAGATCCTGCAAATGTCCATCCACGCCCAAAGATGGGACTTGTACTCACCTCTCAAATCGTTTTCTCATGTTCAAACACTGAGACTCCTCACACCTTGCAAATCTTTTTCTCATGTTCAAACACCGAGACTCCTGAGGACAGCCAGCAGGAAGAGATGCTGAGAAGGGCCACTCCTGGGGATGGCCAGCAGGAAGAGGTGCTGAGAAGGGCCACTCCTGAGGATGGCCAGCAGGAAGAGAAGCTGAGAAGGGCCACTCCTGAGGATGGCCAGCAGGAAGAGAATCTGAGAAGTGCCACTCCTGAGGACGGCCAGCAGGAAGAGATGCTGAGAAGGGTCACTCCTGAGGACGGCCAGCAGGAAGAGATGCTGAGAAGGGCCACTCCTGAGGACGGCCAGCAGGAAGAGAAGCTGAGAAGGGCCACTCCTGAGGATGGCCAGCAGGAAGAGAAGCTGAGAAGGGCCACTCCTGAGGACGGCCAGCAGGAAGAGATGCTGAGAAGGGCCACTCCTGAGGACGGCCAGCAGGAAGAGAAGCTGAGAAGGGCCACTCCTGAGGACGGCCAGCAGGAAGAGAAGCTGAGAAGGGCCACTCCTGAGGACGGCCAGCAGGAAGAGAAGCTGAGAAGGGCCACTCCTGAGGACGGCCAGCAGGAAGAGAAGCTGAGAAGGGCCACTCCTGAGGACGGCCAGCAGGAAGAGAAGCTGAGAAGGGCCACTCCTGAGGACGGCCAGCAGGAAGAGAAGCTGAGAAGGGCCACTCCTGAGGACGGCCAGCAGGAAGAGAAGCTGAGAAGGGCCACTCCTGAGGACGGCCAGCAGGAAGAGAAGCTGAGAAGGGCCACTCCTGAGGACGGCCAGCAGGAAGAGAAGCTGAGAAGGGCCACTCCTGAGGACGGCCAGCAGGAAGAGAAGCTGAGAAGGGCCACTCCTGAGGACGGCCAGCAGGAAGAGAAGCTGAGAAGGGCCACTCCTGAGGACGGCCAGCAGGAAGAGAAGCTGAGAAGGGCCACTCCTGAGGACGGCCAGCAGGAAGAGAAGCTGAGAAGGGCCACTCCTGAGGACGGCCAGCAGGAAGAGAAGCTGAGAAGGGCCACTCCTGAGGACGGCCAGCAGGAAGAGAAGCTGAGAAGGGCCACTCCTGAGGACGGCCAGCAGGAAGAGAAGCTGAGAAGGGCCACTCCTGAGGACGGCCAGCAGGAAGAGAAGCTGAGAAGGGCCACTCCTGAGGACGGCCAGCAGGAAGAGAAGCTGAGAAGGGCCACTCCTGAGGACGGCCAGCAGGAAGAGAAGCTGAGAAGGGCCACTCCTGAGGACGGCCAACAGGAAGAGATGCTGAGAAGGCCACTCCTGAGGACGGCCAGCAGGAAGAGATGCTCAGAAGGGCCACTCCTGAGGACGGCCAGCAGGAAGAGATGCTGAGAAGGGCCACTCCTGAGGATGGCCAGCAGGAAGAGATGCTGAGAAGGGCCACTCCTGAGGACGGCCAGCAGGAAGAGATGCTGAGAAGGGCCACTCCTGAGGATGGCCAGCAGGAAGAGGTGCTGAGAAGGGCCACTCCTGACAACAGTCAACAGGAAGAGGTGCTGAGAAGGGCCACTCCTGAGGACGGCCAGCAGGAAGAGAAGCTGGAAAGGACCACTCCTGAGGATGGCCAGCAGGAAGAGAAGCTGACAAGGGCCACTGAGCCTGTCATTCCTGCCTCCTCTTTGCAGAAGATGGCACCAAATCTGGACAGAGCCCACGTCCTGACTTTGGTGCAGGACGACGCTACTACAGAGGAAGTCTGCAGCCCATGTGGGGTATGGAGGAGGTGGTCAAGAAGGATTGGCGCAGGTCTAATAAGACTCTGCTGCTGCTTGCCAAGAAGGGAGAAAATTAAGAGGGTTAATAAAGTGGTACCCAAAGTGATACCCAAAAGAGATTAGAAAGAGACATGTTCAAAAAGAAAAAAAAAAGAAAGAAGAAAGAAAGAAAGAAAGAAAGGAAGGAAGAAAGAAAGAGACATGAAACCAGAGGATCACCAGAGGATGTTTGAGGTCTTGTGAATTATGAGGCCATGGTGCTGGATCATGTGGGAGTGGGCCTGAATATTCAGCTGCTGGGAGACAGCAACATAGTTAGCCCAGAGGCCTGGGTCCAACCAATGGTCCAGGCTGCTTCAGATGGATCCCAGTGAGTAGGGATGTGGACAAGACACTATCACTCCAAAGCTTCCCCTGCAGAAGATAAGACCTGAAAACTCACTGGGAGATGGAAGGCCTCTGCCTGCCTAGGATCCTGTCCTACCGTTCTCCCGAGACCCTTCCCCTGCCTTGCCCTCTATGCTTCAACGACTTGGGGTGGAACACATGCTGCTTCTTACAACTCTCAATAATTTTACAATAAAATTGGTAATGAAGGCTTATAGTGCTTCCTAAATGTCTTCCTTAATAATCTTAGAATAAAGTCAACAGATCATGAAAAAGGGAATTTTGGAGACTGTAACACAGAGGATACTATCAGATGAATGTAGGAATTAGTGATGTCTATAAGCCAAGAATTGCTGACATCTAGAACCTGGGGAAAATATCTAAGGGTCCTCATTAGTCATTAAGGAAGGCATGGTCTTTATGCCTTGATCCAGAATCCTGAGAGGACAATGGGTTTGTTCTTTCAAGCCAAACCATTTTTAAAAAATGATTAAACCAGGCACTTCCAAGAAGTCAGAAGTATAGGTTTTTTGCCAACCAACACAGCTGGCTTTTCCATTAGATGCAGATTGTATTCCTCTTCATTTGCATATCTATAAAACTTGGATAGTTAAGCTAGACAGGCATTCACACAGGCTTGGAGCATAGTATTTCAAGCACAATTGCCACTCAATATTTCAAGTACCCTTATGAAAGGAGAGGGTGGAGAAAGCTCTGTACAAGGGGACAGTTCCTTCCTACTGGCTCCTTCCTACTGGTCTTTGGCCTTGGGTGGAGACAGGATGTTTCTCCTTCCCCCTTGCTTGAGACAGGGTGTCTAGTTTTGTTTTTGTTCTATTGCCCATCTTATAGGAGTACTGAGATTCCTGGACTCTAAGATTTGAATGCAGTTACTATATTTGGTTTTTGTTTTCTGAGATATTTATCCTGTGTTGGTCTTGAACTTTCTGTGTAGCTGAGGATGACCTTGGGCTTCTGTTCTTTCTACCTCTGCCTCAGGCATGTGCTACCATGTTTGGTTTTGTGTTACAGGGGGTGTAATCTAGGGACTGATGCATGCTAGGCTACGACTATACCAAGTGAGCTACATTTGAAGTCCTGAAAGTGCATGTGCTCATTTAGTATCATAGCCTGTGCTAGTTTAGTATCATAGCCTATACTAGCATCTACCTGACTTGAAATCTGGCTCAGTGCTAGGATTCTGCCTGCTGAGACAGAATCATGCTACTAGCTTTGGGGAATGTAGGGGGATCAAAATTAAAAGTGCAGTTTCTCCTGTATGTAGATTGCTTTAGCACCATTTAAGCAAAGCTGAAAAATTTGAAACCTGCAACTGAACATGGTGGGGTATGTCTATAATTGAGCTCTAGGCCAGACAGGGCTACACAGTGAGAACTTGTCAAACAAAAACCCCAAAACTATGTTGGGGCTGGAGAGCTGGCTCAGTGGTTAAGAGCACTGGCCATTCTTGAAGAGGACCCAGGTTTGGTTCCCAGCACCCACATGGTGGCTAACAACTCCCTCTTCTGATCTCCTCTGCAGGACATGGGTACACCTACCTACTACACCCAGACAATACACTCATACATATAAAATTTAAAAATATATGAAGTTTGCAAAAATTCAGTAAAAAATGAAAAAAAGTGTTCATGATAGGGGCTGGAGAGATGGCTCAGCAGTCAAGAGCACTGCATCTAACATTCATCTGTAACTCCACCTCCAGCCTTTTTCTGATTTACAAGGGCATTGCATGACACAGGTGCACTTCTATATATGCAGGCAATCCACTCATACATATAAAATAAAAAGTGTGTATGATGCTCTAATGCAACACAAGGCTAGAAAGTGTAACATCCTTACTGTCTGTCTCCATGGAGTCTTCGTGGAATTGGGTTCGAGAAAATGGCACTCTAGATCTACTCTTGCTTTGAATCTGCTTGATGAATCCCCCTTTCCTCCTTTTGTTGGTCTTTTTGAGACAGGGTCTCCCTGTAGCTCCAGCCATCCTGGAACACACTATGTTGACCAGGTTGACCTTGAACTCACAGAGATCTGCCTGCCTCTGCCTCCCAAGTGCTAGGATTAAAGGCTTCCAAAGATCCCTGCCTAACTGCTTCTTAACTCCTATAAATGTTCTTTAACTCTCCCAGGCACATACTGTCAGTCTTAGAACCACTGATGTAGGCTGTCCTATTTATATTAATTTAATTTTTATTGTTTATTTATGTGTGTGCAGGTGCTGGCAGGGGCAAAAAGATGTTTGGATCCTTTGGAACCAAAATTATAGGCAGTTAATGAGCCATCTTAGAGAGTGGTACTGGGAACCAAATTTGAGTCCTCTGGAAGAGCAGTACCTACTCTTAACCTCTGAGCCACATTTCTAGCTCCACAGCAGGTGCTTTTTTGAAGGGTTTTTGCTAGTAGTGGGAACTCTCAGCATGAAACAAAATGAAATTTGTCATGATCCCAACACTTCAGCAGAGAGTATAGCTTTGTTGGGACATGGCTTTCTGGACTGTGGGAGTCTAGCAATCCTAGACTCAGAAGTATGAGAATAAGCAGGCTACCAATTTGCTTAGCACACTAGGTGGAACAAGAGATGCAGGGCATACTCAAGCATGCACTCAGAAGTCATAAGTCTGCTTGCTTGTCAGTACACCCCTTTTCTGAAAAAGCCCTATGAGCTGGGGTGACATGTGATGCTGTGGAGGTCTAGGATTGGCCACTGGGAAGTGACATATGGGTTGCCCTTCCCAGACCTATATAAGCTTCTGCTTATTGTGTAGAATAAATGGATTTGCACCCTCCGATGTGGGCCCCGAGATGTTACTGGAGTAACCCTGTGTGCCTACCCTCTTCAGCCTGTTCAACCCAGGGACAGCAGTCTCACAACTGGTGCCTTTGAACAGGGACACCTGAAAGAACCCAGGGAGTCCAGGTATGTGAACCCCACAATGGGGAATCTGCCCTTCTAGGGAGCCTCTTCTTCAAGCTGAGCAACTTTGGGACATTGTCCTCCAATCCAATGTGCCCCCTGGATCTCTGCTCCAAGTCTTTTCTTCTCTGTTGTAACTATTACCTTCCAACATTTCTGTCAGAAAGAGACTAATATCCCTGAGATTTTTTTTAATTTTTTAAATTTATTTTTTAAGGGATTCTACAATATAAGAGCTCAGTTGTTTTCAGATCACATTAACAGCAATTGGTGCTAGCATCCACAGATGAGGGATACCATTCATCGCTTGTTTTTCTGGGACTGTGTTACTTCACTCAGCATGATATCTTCTAGCTCCATCCATTTACCTGCAAAGTTCATGGTGTCATCTTTCTTTACTGCTGCAAAGAACTCCATTGTGTAGTTGTACCACATTTTCTCTATTCATTCATCAGTTGAGGGGCACTTGGATTGGTTCCAGCTCTTTACTATTGTGAAGAGAAATGCAATAAACATGGCTGTGCATGTATGTCTGCCGTAAGACGAGTCTTGTGGGTACATACCCAGGAGTGATATGGTTGGGTCAGGTGGCACATTCATTCCAAGTCTTCCAAGGGTTCTCCACACTGCTTTCCATAGTGGCTGTACCAGTTTACATTCCCATCAGCAGTGGATGAGTGTTCCCACAACCTCTCCAGCACTTGGTATCATTTGTTTTCTTGATCCTAGCCAGTCTTATTGGAGTGAGATGATATCTTAAAGTGGTTTTAATTTGCATTTCCTTAGTGACATTGAACACTTTTCAAGATGTTTCTCATCCATCTCTAATTCCTCACTTGTGAAGTTTCTGTTCAGCTCTTTGCTCCATGTTTTGAGTGGGTCATTTGTTTTCTTTCTTTGTTTTTTGAGTAGTTTATATATTCTAGAAATCAACGCTTTGTCGGATGTATCTGCGGTGAAGGTTTCCTCCCACTCTATGGGTTTTCTCTTCAATTCCTTGATTGTTTCTTTTGATGTACAGAAGCTTTTGTGTTTAATGAGGTCCCATTTGTCAATTGTGGACCTTAATTCTTGCACAGCTGCTGTCTGATTTAGGAAGTCTGATTTAGGAAGTCTTTTCCTATGCCTATGTCTTGTAGTCTGCTGCCAACTTTTTCTTCTATCACCTTCAGAGTTTGGGGTTTCACATTGAGGTCTTTGATCCATCGGGAGTTGGCTTTTGTACAGGGCGAGAGGTAGGGGCTTAATTTCATTCTTCTACAAGTGGTGATCCAGTTTTGCCAAAACCACTGAAGATGCTGTCTTTCTTCCATCGTGTCTTCTTGGCCCCCTTGTCAAATAGGACATGGCTTAAATTGTATGTGCTCAAGGTTGGATCTTCAGTTTTGTTCCATTGGTCAACAGGTCTGTTTTTGTGCCAGTACCAAGCTGTTTTTATGACTATAGCCCTGTAGTATAGTTTGAAGTTTGGCATACAGATCCCCCCTGTATTGGTCTTTTCACTCAGGGTTGCTTTGGCTATTCAGGGTCCTTAGTTTCATTTGGACTTTTTTTCCAAATCTGTGAAGAAACTCTTGGGGATTTTAATTGGGATTGCATTAAATCTGTACAATAGCTTGGGTAGAATGAACATTTTTACTATATTAATTTTCCCAATTCATGAACATGGGAGGATTTTCCATTTTCTGATGTCTTCTTCAATTTCCTTCTTCAGGGGTTTAAACTTTTTGTTGTAGGGATCTTTGGTGTCTTTGGTGTTTTGGTTAGGTTTGTTCCTAGGTATTTTATTGTTTTTGAGGCTATTGTGAGTGGGAAGGTCTCCTTGATTCCTTCTTCATTTGCTTGTTGTTAGTGTAAAGAAAGTACTGATTTTTCTAGGTTAATTTTGTATCCTGCCACTTTACTGAAGTTCTTAATCATTTCTAGGAATTTTCTGGTGGAGTTTTTAGCATCCCTTAAGTAAACAATGATATCATTGGCAAAAAGGGATAGCTTGACTTCCTCTTTTCCAATTAGTACTCTTTTAATTTCCCTTTCTTGCCTTATTGCCCCAGCAAGTGTTTCAAGCACTATATTGAAGAGGAGTGGTGACAGGGGGCAGCCTTGCCGAGTTCCTACCTTTAAAGGGAATGTGTCTGTTGTTTCCCCATTTAGGATGATATAGGCTGTGGGTTTCCTGTATATGGCTTTGATTACATTGAGGAATGATCCCTCCAATCCAATTCCCTCTAGGACTTTAAGCATGAAGGGATGCTGGATTTTATCAAAGGCTTTTTCAACGTCAATTGAGGTGATAGTGTGGTTTTCGTCTTTCAGTCCATTTATATGTTTTATGATATTTATTGATTTTCATGTGTTGAACCATCCCGCATCTATGGTATGAATCCAACTTGGTCATGATGGATGATCTTCTTGATGTGGGTCTGTTTGCAGTCTGCAAGTATTTTGTTGAGGATTTTTGCATCTGTGTTAATTAATGAAATGGGTCTATAGTTCTCCTTTTTGGTTGTATCTTTGCCTGGTTTTGGTATTAGAGTGATGCTGGCTTCATAGAAAGAATTTGGGAGAATTCCCTCTGTTTATATCCTTCTAAACAATTTGAGTAATAATGGTTGTAAGTTGAAATGTTTTATAGAATTCTGCCGTGAAACCATCTGGGTCTGGGCTTTTTTTAGTTGGGAGGTTTCTTATTACATCTTCAATTTCTTCATATACTATGGGTCTGTTTAAGCTGTCAATCTCTTCTTGGTTGAAGTTTGGTGATTCCCAAGATTTCAGATATTCATCCATTTCTCCTAGTTTTCTGCCTAGGTTTTCAAACTTAGTAGAGCATAGGTTTTTTTAAGTATTCCTGTATGATTGTCTGGATCTTTTCATTGTTGTGATAGTTCCCCTTTCATCACAGAGTCTATTGATTTGGAGTTGTTCCTTCTTTCTTTTGGTTATCTGAGCTAACTGGGCTAGAGGTCTGTGTATCTTGTTTATTCTCTCAAAGAACCACCTTTTGGATTCATTGATTTCTGCTCTGATTTTTGTGATTTCTTCCTGTCTGTTGTGTTTAAGGTTCATTTGTTGTTGTCTCTCAAGCATTTTTAGGTGCAATGTTAGATCATTCGCTTGTGCTCTTTCTGTTTTTCTGATGTAGGCACCCAGGGCTATAAACTTACCTCTTAGGACTGCTTTTAAAGTATCCCATAAGTTTTGTTGTGTTGTATTATCATTGTCGTTCAGTTGCAGGAATGCTTTTAGTTCTTTCTTATCTCTTCCTTGACCCATTCATTATTCAAGAGTGTGTTGTTTACTCTCCATGTGTTCTTGTAGATTATAGGGCTTATTCTGGTGTGATAATGAGCTTTATTGCATTGTGGTCTGATAGAATGCATGACATTATTTCAATCTTTTTGTATTTGTGGAGGTTTCTGCTGTATCCCAGTATGTGGTTGATTTTGGAGAATATTCCATGGGGTGCTGCAAAGTGTATTCTCTGGTATTTGGGTAGAATATTTGGTAGATGTCTGTGAGGTTTATTTGGTGTATTATATCATTCAGTTCAGATGTCTGTTTATTCTTTGTCTGGTTGACCTGTCCAAAGGGCTCAGTGGGGTATTGTTGAAGTTCCCCTATGTTGGTACTGGGGTTGATCTGTGCCTTGTGGTCCTGGAGAATTGTCTTTATAAAGTTTGGTGCACCAGAGTTTTATATATATATTTTTTTTTTCATGATTGTGAAATCTTCATGGTCAATTGTTCCTTTGATAAAAATGTAATGGCCTTTTTTGTCTCCTTATTTCTTTTACTTTGAAGTCTATTTTGTCTGATATTAAAATAGCAACACCTGCTTTCTTTTTGGTACCATTTGCTTGGAATATTTTTTTTCCATCCTTTCACTTTAAGGTCATGTCTATACTTGAAGGTAAGATGCGTTTCTTGTAGACAGCATATAGATGGGTTCTGTTTCCTAATCCAATCTCCTAGTCTATGTCTTTTGATTGGGGTGCTTAGTCCATTAATATTTAAGGTTATAACTGATAGGTGTGTGTTGATTCCTTTCACCTTATTATCCATGTGCATTTTTGGTCTAGGTTTCTACTTTTGCAGTTATGCTTATTAATTTCTCTTTCTAGGTGCCTGGGGATAGTTGCTCCTTTCTTCTGTCCTTTGAATTGCTTCAAGTATTCTCTGAAGGGTTGGTTTTCCGGACATGTATTCTTTTCATCTTGTTTATGTTATGGAATATTTTTCTCTCTCTTTCAACTATAACTGACATTTTTTCTGGGTATAGTAAAGCCTGGGTTGGCATCTATAGTCCTTTAACACCAGGAATGCTTTGCTCCACGTTCTTCTTGCTTTCATAGTTTGCACTGAGAAGTCAGTTGTAATTCTGATGTGTTTCCCCTTATATGTAACTTGTTGTTTTTCTCTTGTGGGTTTCAGAATTTTGTTTTGGGTGTCTAGTGTTTTTACTATGATATGGTGTGGAGAGTTTCTTTTCTGATCTTGTCTGTTTGGAGTTCTATGTGCTTCTTGTATTTGTATTGGTTTGTCTTTTTTTAGTTTGGGGAAATTTTCATCTATTATTCCGTTGAAGAGCTGATGAATACCATTCTCTTGGGATTCTTCTTCCTCTATTCCTACGATGCAGAGGTTTGATCTTTTCATACTGTCCCACAATTCCTGGTTGTTCTATTCCTGTTTCATAATTTTTATTTGAGGTTTTCAGTTGTTCTGAGTTATCTTCCAGATCTGATATTCTTTGTTCTGCTTCCTCCATTCTGCTTCTGAGGCTTTTTTCTGTTCTTTTCCTCTTGATTGGATGAGTGCTTGATTTCCTTTTTCATTTCATCTTGTGATTTCTTTAATATTTCTGCTTCCTTTTGGAGCTTCAATCTCTTCCTGTAGCTCTTTGCTTTGCTGGTTGGTTTCTTTTTTCTTTTTCAACATGGGATCTTTTCAGTGTTTCCATTTCCTTACAGAGTTTGTTATTCTCTCTCTCTCTCTCTCTAGGTCCTTCTGGAGTTTTTCATTCTCCTTCCTTAGTTCTCTGACTTAATTATATGCTTTGATTTCTTTGAATATGTCTGCAATTGTTCCTTTAAGATCTGTGTCCTGGGCCATCCCACAGGGTTGGTAGAGCTTGGTATGGAATTATCCTGCATTTTTCCCCTGTTGTCCTTTCTTCGTGTCTGGCATGTGGGTTTCTCTTTGCCTGTATTCCATTGCAAATCCCAAATGCCTCTTCACTGTGTTGAAGGCTTGCTTTGCTTGCCTCCTTCAGATGCCTTCATTGTTTGTTTGTTTGATCATTTTTTCCCTTGCTTATGGAGTGTTGACTTAGATGTGTAAGTTTTAGGCTTTCTATTGGGAGTCTAACTCACTCTTCCCTTTCTGTTCTGAAGATTCTCCAAAGAATCCACTTAGACACTCCTTTGGTAATTCCAGTTTGGGGGGGTATGCCTACTCTGTGCTTAAGGTGGTCCTGGGAAATCCCAGAAATTCCCTGAGATATTGGAGGCCCAAATAAAAAAATGAAACTGAAAATACCCCTCTCCCAGCTCTGGCTCCACCCCCTCCATTTGGAACCCGAGTCACCTGGCCCTTTGCAGCTGCAGCTACAGCCCACCCAGGAGCACCAAATGGCCCTCCATGCCTTATCTAAAAATTACACAGGGGCTAAGCCTTTTAAATGCTTATTGGATACTGGAGCAGACTGAACCATCATTAGGGAGGAGGAAGTTCCAAAAGAATGGAAACTAGCTGAAGGGCCTTTGGTCCAGGGTGTGGGAGGAAATGTGACATCTAAGACAACTACACAACCTGTGGTTTGGAGAGACTTATATTGGGGATGGGGAACCATTAAGCCCCTAATTATTCCTGGTCTGCCTCATAACTTGTTAGGCAAGGATTTTCTTGATGCCTTGGGAGCAATCCTAACTACAGATTATAAAGTCTCTTATAATTCAGTGGTAGACTGTGTTTAACATACAATTTGTTGCTGTAGTTATTATTATTTTACATTTTTATTTTGGGACAAGGTCTAACTAAGTTGTCTAGACTGGCTTTCAACTCACTTTTGTTCAGGCAGGTCTTGAACTTGTAATCTTTCTGCCTCAGTTTCCTGAGCAGTTGGATAACAGGCCACTGACACCAAGCCCAACTTAACCTTCAGTTTGGCTGCATCCTGTTTTGTTTGCTCAAATCTCTGAAAAAAAACCCACTTCTTTTGAACCCCTATGTGGATGAGACCATAGCTGGAGTGACAGGAATGTCTCACCGGGGCGAGTTTCCTCACACCCACTCAAGGTGTAACTTGCTACTCACCAACATGGGCTCAGGGGAGACATTTAAGTCATGAGATGCGCACAGGACAAACGCCCCTATGCGGAATCCTAATTTGTTGTTAGATGTTCTCTGCATGTGCCCTGGCTCACATCATTGTACACATCTCCAGGAAGGATACAGCTGTTATGAGACTGACTCCCCACCAGCTATGTCATGTCTAAATATTAAGAAAAGTAGGGGATGGAGAGATGGCTTACACAATTTTAAGTGTAAGATTTCTGTAAGTTTTACAATTGTTTTGGAAGAATCATAAAAGATCCTGAAATTTTGAAGTATTATTTACTACACTGCAAGATTAACCTGAAAAGGATGGTAATGAAATTAAAGAGAAATACATGCTATTTATTATCATTGGTATAAGGGCATTCATGTGCCAGAGGTCACATGGGAACATCAGATTACAACTTGTGGGAGTACGCTTTCTCCTTCAATTCTGGGATATGGGGATCAAAGTCAGATACGCTTTTGGAGCAAGGGATTTTACCCACTGAGCCATATTGCTGGAGCAGAGAAATTTATAATCTTTGAGTTTGGTCGTAAATAAGGAGACAACCATAGGAGGTCACATAAAGTGAGAAAATTCTTTGCATATANAAAAAAAAAAAAAAAAAAAAAAGCATTGACTTATCACTGGGACCCACGAGGCAGCTAAAACCTGAATGAGTACCTGGCATCTCTGCCTTTGCTTTCTTTTTTCTTTTTTTTTTTAATTTTTATTTACTTATTTTTTATGTGTATGAATGTACTGTCTGCATGTAGGTTTGTGCACCCGTGTTGTGCAATGCCACAGAGATCAGAAGAGGGTGTCAGATTCTCCTGGAACTGGAGTTCTCCTGGAATTGGAGTTACAGACGGTTCTCAGCTGTCATGTGGGTGCTGGGGATCGAACCCGGGTCCTCTGCAAGAGCAGTCGGTGCTCTTAACCACTAGGCCATCTCTCCAGCCCTTGCCTTTGCTTTCTTGCCCCCTTCACTTTGCATTAGTCACCTGCCTAATTCTAACCATAGGCATGCTTGTGGCTCAAGGAGTGTCTACCTAGAAACCTTTCAAGGCTAAAGGCACACAGAGTAACTAAGCCATGTGTTCAACTTTCATTTCTGTTGCTGTGATAATGCCCCAACAAAAGACAACTTAGGGAAGAAAGGTTTATTTCAGCTTACAATTCCAGGTTAGAGTCTGTCTTTGTGGGGAAGTCAAGGGAAGGACTTCAAACAGCCAGACACACTATACCCAACAGTGCTTACTTGATCACAGACTTGCTCGTTTGTGCTCCTCTCCATCCCTCCACTGTTACACAGTTCAGGTCCTGTGCCTAGGAAATGGTGCTGCCCACACTTGGTTGGGCCTTCTCACATCAATGAACTCAATAAAGGCAGTTCCTGACAGACATGTCCACAGGACAACCCAGCATAAGCATCCCTCACAGACAGAGGCGCTCTTTCCACGTGTGTAAAGTTGACAAAGCCAACCATCGCAGCATCTTATGGTCAGTTATTACAATGTCCTACTCCAGACCCCTTAAATGTTACTAAAAGTCTCCCAGCCACTGTCCCAATCCTCTAGTCACTTTGATTCTAAGAACATCAGATCCTTATAGGACAGACCACCCCTCCAGTGAGAGCCATTATCTTTGTTGGCAAAGCTGCACCTTAGAGCAGGAGTCGTCTTCTTATAAAAAGCAGGCTGTTCTTCTCAAGCAGCAAGATCTCCTTTGGACTCTTTGAAGAACCAGAACTGAGACAATAACCAACCAGACCACAGCTTGACCAAGGCTGCCTCATTGTGTATATATGTCTTGCTTCCTGTCCCAGTTCTTACTCTGTTTAAATCTAGAGCTCCTGCTTATGCTCAAAGTGGAGCTGCAATGGGGTTTTACATACAGCCCATCTGACCTGTGTGCTTTTCTTTCTATGGCAACTTTGTGCCACACACACAAATAGACGCACACATATACCAGACATATGCACATCGTATTCCAGACACACAGACACACATGCAGATATAGACACGTAAACAACAGGCATATGCATGCACATGAACACACAGATACATACAGACACAGACAAACATATGAATGACATACACATAGATACAGACATGCAAATACAGATGAGGTCTTGCTTCTCCATCATGCTGCTCATATTTTCCCTGAGCACAATTTGAGTTTTATGTGGTTTTTGCCTGCTTACTGCCATCCTCTCTACCTGCCAGGAGTCCTCTGTCAAGAACTCAGTCCTCTTCAAGTCTTCCTCAAGTTCCAGCCAGCCTCTGGAGCTTCCTCTGCATCCTGGGCTCCATCTGCCTTCCTGTGTCTGCTTCTGTGGCCATGTTCCTTATAGAGTAGGGACCAAAACTTTTGCCCAAATAGAGTTCACGTCCGAGTTCCAAGTGTCAGACATGCATAGTGTGCATATTGAAGTTGTTTAGTATCTTAGAAGATAGTCACACCGTGTGAGAGAAACCGCAGATGGGAATAAGGTGGGAGGGAAGAGCCATGCGTGTGGGTCCAACTCAAAGATGGATGGCCCGTCAAGGCTTTACCAGAAAATGCCAATTTGAGCAAAGATGTGAAGAAAGAAACCCAGTGGAATGTGGGGAACAGCATTGCACACAGAGGGAACAGCCATGCAAATGCCCTGAGCTAGGAGCAGGTCCACTACATCTTAAAGAAAGCAAAGGGCCAGCAGGTGCAGCTGAGACTGAGTGAAGGGCGGTGGGGTGTGTTTGCTGAGGAGGTCCGAGGGGTTGGGGGGAACAGCACAAGAAAAGGGACGGAGACTCTGCTCATATAAGTACTTCTGGTTATCACGTGGTCTAGACCACTACACTGAGCAGAATGGGGAGACCCTGGGGGCCTCTGACAAGCATGGCACGCTGCTGTGGCTTTATTTTCTCAGGACCACACTGGCTACTATGTGCAGAAAGAACTTACAAAGAGACGATCCAGTGAACCAATCCCAAATGAATACCTTCAGGGGGGTGGGGTCAGGTTATTTTTCTTTCCCTTTTGACATAAAGAGGCAAGATTTTAAAAATAGTTTTGACTGGAAGCCACCAAGGAAGTCTTTTCTGAAGGTTAAGCTGGCTTCTGACAAATGCCAGCACTTCTAGGTGCAAATTAAAAGGCTCCCAGCCTGTCACCTCATAATTTTACATCCACATCTAGATGATAATTTTACATCCACATCTAGATAACATGGGAGAATTTTTACTCTTAGTGTTTCTCTCTGTCTCTGCATTTGTCTCAGACAGACAGACAGACAGACACACACACACACACACACACAAACACACACACACACAGGCATAGGTAGAACTATAATAGTGCTTTCTCTTGAAAGCCCGAGTTTCAGTTCTAGCTTTGGTCCTTTCCAACTTTGAACAAACCTCTCTGAGTGTCTGTTTCCTCATTTACAAAAAGACTATAGTGGTTTTTCTGGCTCCATTTAATCAAAGCAATCCAAAGCACTCTGACTTTTTTACTACAGGGAGATATTTCTCACAACCTTTACAACTGGACACTTAAAATAAATCTGAGAAAGTTAAAAAAGAACCCACAGTGTACTGAGACACTGATCACAGGGCCATCCACAACCACCACCTCAGACTCCTACAGCTGGTAGACTGGTGAGTTCATAGGAATGCTTTCCCTTCCAGCCCTCTATTTCACTACAATAGGTACAGACCTCATGGAACTGCAAAGAATTAATACCACCGCTGGTAAACTTCTGGCAGGGAAAACCACGAAGTCTCAGAGCAATGCTGGCCATCAAGTGACTTTACCTTGGGGATTTCATTAAGAAGCACTGGGGTGTATTGTGACCTGTGAAGACAGAACAGGACTTTGTTTCTTTCTTTTCTTATATATTCATCCTCCTTTTCACTGGTTCCTTGGTTAGATGCTACAGTCTATGTTTTCAAGACAAAGATTATACATTGTTGACTCTCTGTAGATACCTGGCTTAAACTGAAGAGCTTTAAGAAAGTTAACTTGTTGGTATAATCTCAGAAATGTCAGAAAATACTTGAGTCATTTCCAAGAGCCTTTCTAGCACTTTCCTGAATGCTTATGTGCAAACATACCTTGAACTTGCTTCATTTTAGAAAAGTGTGGCAGCTGAAGAGAGCACAAAGATAGAACTCCAGGAGCACATTGCCATGAAAAGTTCCTAAGTTTCTATAGTTATAAGTAAACAGTATGTTCTTACTAGCCTAAAGACAGTGGTTTTAACCATAGTTGATCCTTGAACAATTTCCTAGAAGACAGAGGCTTCAAAAGTTTTGTACTAAAATTCAAACCAAGATGGTTATAAGTCAGATGAGCCCAAGATCTATTTTAGTGTAATCCAAAACATTTTCTTTAACAAGTCAAGGAAGCAAGCATATGTAAATTCACACTTTCTGGCTTAATGTTGACCTTTCTTTAAATTATATTTAAAGTCCAGTTAGTTACTTACTGCCTTGCATTTTCTGAATTTCATGTATTCATATATTCAATATTTCATATTAAATATAATGTTATGAAAGACAAAGTTCTCCAGGCTCCAGGATACGGTCTCCAGAGACAAAAGCAGGAGGAGAAAAATAAACCCCATGGCAGCCAGTGTGATCAAAAACTTTCCAATCCCACGTTCTCCAAAACCATAGACATTGTTCTGAATAACGGTGGATGAAAGAGAGATAGTATCACTTTAAAACCAACACAACAGCTAAGATGATCCCAAATAGTAAAACATATAGGAACAAAATGATTTTGGTTTTGCATTTTGAGACAGTGTTTCTTGTAATCCAGCCTGGCCTTGAACTTGCTAAGTAGCTGAGAATGATCTGGAACCCCTGATACTCCTGTCTCTACCTCTCAAATGCTGGGATCACAGGCATGAGCTACCACACCCTGCTCAAAAATGAATTTTAAGTTAGATTTAAAGAAGTATAGGATACAGAAAATAATTGTCTTGATATAGTCATACATAGCTGTTATAAAGGCTTATCCTTCATTTCTTTTCCTTCTAGATTTTCTTTTATCCTTTTGGGGACTGAAGGGTTGGACCCAGGGACTCATGGGTGATAGGCAGGTGCTTTACTACTAAGCCACCCTTGACCCTTTTACCAGTTTTTGGTAGGGGACAATTTTACCACATATTCAATGAATATTTTATTTCATTCTGTGTGCTGTCTTCTCACATTTCTCACAGATCTCTTTGAAGCCCAAAGTCTTCAATTAAAAATTATTTTTATTTTATGTGTATGAGTGTTTGCCTACATGCATATTTGTACACTATGTGAATGCAATGCCTGTGGAGGCCAGCAGAGGACATCAGATCCTGTGGAACCGGAGTTACAGATGAGTGTGAGATGACTGATATACATGCTGGGAATTGAACCTGCATCCTCTGCAAGAACCACAAGTGTTATTAATTGCTGAGCCATCTCTCCAACCCCCGGAGTCTTTAGTTTCGATGACCTATTTTTCTGTTTCTTTTGCTGTCATATTCCTGAATCCATTGCTAATTCTTATGTTCTGAAGAGTTACTTCTGCATTTAAATCTCAGGTATATATTGAGTTAAATTTTGTGCATTATATGAAGTAAAGGTCCAAGTTCATTTTTCTTACATGTGGATCTTTAGTTTTCCCAGGACCATGTGTTGAACAGACTCTTCTTTCCCCAAGGAATGAACTCAGAGCTTTTGTTGAAAAATCAATTGACCATACATTCATGCTTTTACTTGTGAACACGTCCTCTCTCTCTCTTGCTCTCGCTCTTTTTATTTATTTATTTGTTTATTTTTTAAGATGTATTTTGTACAAGATTATCAAATCTAGACCCGTGTCCCCCCCCCATCCCCCCACCCCACCAGAGCACATGCATTCTGCCAAACATGCTTTTCATCTCTTTTGCAGTCTTTCTCGATATTCTCCATGTGGAAGTTGACTGTTTTGAGAAGTTTGTTTCAGTCAGTTATTTGATGCAGTCCTTTCTGTTGTTGTTGTTTCCAATATGCATCATTCCCAACTGCTCAGACAAAAGCTCAAGGGGCTGTGCACAAGAAATACTTACAACTAGGTAATTGGCACTAGCATCCACAGATGAGGGATACCATTCATCGTTTGTTTTTCTGGGACTCTGTTACTTCACTAAGCATGATGTCTTCTAGCTCCAGCCATTTTCCTGCAAAGCTCATGATGTCATCTTTCTCTTTTTTTTTAATTTTTTTTATTAATTTTATTTATTTCTGTATGTGTATGAATGTACTGTCTGCATGCAAGTTTGTGCATCTGTGTCCTGCAATGCCTCGGAGGTCAGAAGAGGGTATCCGATTCCCCTGGAACTGGAGTTCTCCTGGAATTGGAGTTTCAGATGGTTCTCAGCCGCCATGTGGGTGCTGGGGATCGAACCCGGGTCCTCTTCAAGAGCGGTCGGCGCTCTTAACCGCTAGGCCATCTCTCCAGCCCGATGTCGTCTTTCTTTACTGCTGCATAGAACTCCATTGTGTAGATGTACCACATTTTCTCTATCCACTCATCAGTTGCGAGGCATTTGGGTTGGCTCGCTTGCGAGGCATTTGGGTTGGCTCGCTCTCGCTCTCTCGCTCTCTCGCTCTCTCGCTCTCTCGCTCTCTCGCTCTCTCGCTCTCTCGCTCTCTCGCTCTCTCGCTCTCTCGCTCTCTCGCTCTCTCGCTCTCTCGCTCTCTCGCTCTCTCGCTCTCGCTCTCTCGCTCTCGCTCTCTCGCTCTCGCTCTCGCTCTTGTTCCTGCTCTCTTTCCCCCAGAGGTTTTATTAGACAAGGCTGGCCTTGAATTGAATATACAGCCAAAGATGACCTTGAACTTCCGGTCCTCCTGTCTCTACCTCTCTATCGATTTCTTCATTAATTTCTTTCAGCAACGGTTTGCATTTTTCACTGTACAGATCTTTCATATCTTTGGCTAAGTTTATTCCTAATTTTATTTTGATGTTATGTAAGTTAAATTGTTTTCTTCATTTTTAGAGTGTTTACTGCTATTATGTAGATCAATCTAGATTGTTTTTGTGTGCTTTGAGCTTATATTTTGCAATTTCTTTTTTAGAGTATTTACTGCTATTACACAGATCCATCTAGATTGTTTTTGTATGCATTAAGCTTATGTTTTGCAAATTTTTTTGGTCTTATTGAGACAGGGTTTCCCCATGGTTCCCACTGGCCTGGAACTCACTATGTAGACCAGGCTGGCCTTAATCTCACAGAGATCTGCCTGCCTCTGCTTCTTGAGTGCTGGGATTAAAGGCATGTCTCACCATGCCTGGCTCTATCTTTCAATTTGGCCAAATTTGTTTACTAGCTGAAAAAAAATTTGTGTAGATTAACTGAGATTTTCTACATATCAGATCGTGCCATTTGGGTTTTTTTGTTTTGTTTTGTTTTGTTTTGTTTTGTATTTTCGAGACAGGGTCTCCCTGGAGCCTCAGGTGTCCTGGAACTCAGTCTGTAGACCAGGCTGGCCTTGAACTCACAAAGATCCACTTGCCTCTGCCTCCCAAGTGCTAGCATTAAAGGCGTGTGCCACCATTTGTAAATAAAACTCTTTTCCTTTGTTCATCCCAAACTGGGTACCTTTTATTTCTTAAATTTATTGGTTAGAACTTCTAGTATAATGTAAAATAGCAACAGTAAAAGAACCATTCTTCTCCTGTTCCTGAAAGAAGTAGGGGCGTATTTTACCAGTTAGTATATACTCAGCTTTGGCTTTCCATAAACTCACAATTTCATATGAATTTGCATAAATTAAGAAACAATCATTTTAGCCTAGCTTGATGGTACACGCCTTTAATCCTAGCACTTGGGAGGCAGAGGCAGATGGATCTCTGTGAGTTCAAGGCCATCCTGGTCTACAGACTGAGTTCCAGGACAGCTGGGGCTACAGGAAGACCCTGTCTCAAAGACCATAAAAATAATAATAAGAAATAATCATTTTGTCTATTTTCTTGTCTTACTGTGGTGAATGACATGGGATAATCTTCATACATGCAGATTGCATGCACAGGATAAATTTCCCTTTCCATGGTGTAGTCTAGAGTGTCCTTGAGATGTATTGTCTGGCTTTACAAACAAGTAAATACCTGTTGTATTATTTGTTGTAAAGCAATTGAAGGGTTTCCACTCAAAAATTAAGGTGTGTTGCATTATTTGGGAAATGTGAAAAGGATCAGTGCTAATTATTGTTAATGTAGCATGGAATTTGTCAATGAAATCATCTTATTCAGCCTTTTATGGAGAGAGGTAGTTTTGATTTCTGATTCAACAGTATTTACCTGTCTACTAAGATAGTTTATTTCTGCTCCAGTTAGTATGTTTATTATTTCATTTTTTAATTTTTGGCTTTGGATTTAGTTTGCTCATTGCCTAGCTCCTTATAATGTAAAACTCTGTCATTCTTTTGAAATCCCTTTTTTAAGGTATCTATAGCATAAGTATCTTTTTGAGTACTTTTTTTTTTTTTTTTTTTTTTGGTTTTTTCGAGACCTGTAGCCCCAGCTGTCCTGGAACTCACTCTGTAGACCAGGTTGGCCTTAAACTCGTGAAGATCCACCTGCCTCTGCCTCCCAAGTGCTAGGATTAAAGGCGTGCACTACCAGGCCCGGCATTGAGTACTTTTTTCACTCCATGTTATAAATTTTGGCATGCTATGCTTCTGGGTTTTTTTCACCTGATTTATATTTTTTATATGTTCTTGATGAAGTGACACCTTCATTTGCATGTAATTTGCTTTTATGGCTCATAAAGCTTTTAAAATATGTTATTTATTATTTTTTACTTTATGTGTATGTGTATTGCCTGCATGAGTATAAGTGCACCCCGCATGCCTTGTGATATCCCCAGAGACATTTAAGGTTTTTTTTAGAAGCCTATACAAGCATAAAATGTTTATTTATTTACAAATGTCATAATTTACTATTCATTATTTGAAGGTTATATTTTTCTGACTATTAAATGGTTGGATTCTGAATTTTATTTTATTCATTTATTTTTTGAGACAGGATCTTTCTGTAGCCCTAGCTGGCTTGGAACTTGCTCTGTAGACCAGGCTGGGCTTGAACTCACAGAGATCTGCCTACCTCTGCCTCCCGAGTGCTGGGATTAAAGGCGTGTGCCACCACATCTGGCTATTTTTCTAAAAAAAATTTTTTGTGTGTGTATGAGTGTATTTGCCTCTAGGTATGTAAGTGCACCCATGTTGTACAATGTTTTGGGGGGGCGCGTCAGATCTCCTGGAACTGGAGTTACAGATGGTTGTTAGCCACCATGCAGGTGCTGGGAACTGAACTTGGGTCCTCTGCAAGAGCAGCCAGAGCTCTTAATCGCTGAGCCCCTCTGTAGCCCCTACAACCACAATTCTTTAGGAATGCAACCCATATTGTCTCTCTGCCATCAGTAAGCACAAATGCCACCTAGCTAAGCAATGAGAAAAGCTAGGTGGGTAAATTAAACTTCTACAAAATGTTCTAGGCAAAATTTGGCAGACTTTTTATTCATTAAATACATCCTTTTTTTTTAAGTTTTTAGTAAGGTTCATTAAATTCCACACTTCCTAGAGTCAATTCAGAAGTTGTTCCGTCTTACTTTGGGGGAAGAGATATTCTTGAGATGACTACTGTACCATTCACATTAGTTAATTTCCTGCTGCTGTGATAAAACACCCAACCAAAATCAACTTCTAGAAGGGTCTATAAGGGCAGGGAGCCATGGTAGCAAGTGGCAGGCATGGCAGTAAGTACAAGGACCTAAGAGCTCACACCCTAACCATAAACATGAAATAGAGCAAACTAGAGCCAAGGACGCAAGCTCTCAAAGCCCACCCAGAATGACACACTTCCTCCAGCAAGGCCCCACCCCCTAAAGATTCTGTGACCTCCCAAACCACACCATTTAAATTTTTTTTAATTTTTTTTATTTATTTTTCATGTGTATGAGTGTACTGTCTGCATGTAGGTTGGTGCACCTTTGCCGTGCAATGCTGCGGAGGTCAGAAGAGGGTGTCGGATTCCCCTGGAACTGGAATTAAAGACAATTCTCAGCCACCATGTGGGTGCTGGGAATCAAACCCAGTCCTCTACAAGAGCAGTCAGTGCTCTTAACCACTGAGCCATCTCTCCAGCCCCATACCATTTTTTCTTTCAATTTGCATATATTGATTTTCTTTCAGTCATTCTGTTAAGTATTCTAGCAGTGTATCTATAGATTAGATTTTTAGTTTTCCTAGCTTTTAAAAAAAAAGTGTATTAGTGCATAGAAAACTGTTGAATTTTGTATTTTGACTTTATGTGATACTTTGCTATATTTGTCAGATCTAAGTGTTTCATGGTAGATTCTGTAGGGAGTTTTAATTATGGGGTGATATTGTTTGCAAAAAAAAGATAACCTGACTTCATACTTTCCTATCTGTATTCCCTTAGTTTCCTTCTCTTATCTTCTGGCTCAGATTTCAAGCACAAGATTGAACATAAATAGAGAGACTTAGAGACTCTTGTTTTATTCCTTATTTTAGAAGAAATTCTTTTGATTTTTAACCCTTGGTATAATGTAACTGCCTTTGTTAGGTTGAGCTATAGGCCTTACCTTCCTACTTTCTTCATGGCTTTATCATGAAAAGACATTAAATTTTGTCAAAGATTTCTCTGCATCTGCCAAAAATGATCATGTGATTTTTGTCCTTGATTCAGTTTATGTGCTATATATATTACATTAATGATTTATTGATTGAATTATCCTTGTATTTCTGATATGAAACCAATTTGATCATGATGTATGATCTTTTTAATATCCTGCAGAATCAAATTGCAACAGTTTTGCTGTGGATTTTCGTGTCAGGGGAATTGGTATATAGTTTTTGTTGTTGTTGTTGTTCTTATTATGTTCTGGCATCAAGGTAATAGTGGGTTGCTCAGGGTGAAGTTGGAAGTGCTCCTTTCCTTTTACTTTATGGAATAGTTTCAAGAATGTGCTGGTTATTTTTAACTGTCATCTGGGAAAAGAGGCTTAATGAGGAGATATGCATGTCAGGTTGGCCTGTGGGGATGTCTGTGGCTAAGTGATGTAGGAAGACACAGCCCATTGTGGGTGGCATCATTCCCTAGGCAGGAGCTCTGAACAGTGTAAGAGGAGAGAAAGCTAGCTGAATGTGAGTTGCAAGCAGACAGCATGGGTGCATGTGTTTCTCTTTGCTCTTGATTGTAGATGTGGCATGACCAGCTTTCTCAAGCTCCAGCCTCTGTGACTTCCCCACAGAAATGGCCAGTAACCTGGAATTGTGAGCCAAAACAAACCCTTCCCCTCCTAAGTTGCTTTCTGCTAGGCTACAGCAACAGAAATCCAACTAGAACAGACTATTGGTATTGCCTAATGATCCTTCAGCTATCAATGGTTATCTGTTGTAGAATTCCCCTCCTCATCTCCTAATTTCTAAATTTGGGTCTTTTCTTTATTTTGGCAAAATTGAATAAAGATTTGTCAATTTTGTCTATATTTTCAAAAGAACCAACTTCTTCCTTCATTGATCCTTTGTGGTATTCTGTAGGTTTGCATTTAATTTCAACTCTTTATTATTTCTTTACTCCTTAATTTGGGATGGGTGGGGAAATGTCAATGTATTAAAATAATTAAATGTAAGGCTGGGCATGGTGGCACATGCCTTTAATCCCAGTACTCCGGAGGCAGAGGCAGGTGGATCTCTGTGGGTTCAAGGCCAGCCTTGTCTACACAAGTTCCAGGCCTACTGGGGCTACAGGGAGACTCTCTCAAACAGACACATGCACACACACACACACACACACACACGTGCACACACTACAACAAACAAACACCACCCCACACTAATTTGGGGTTTGCCTTGTTTTTATGATCTTGAGACACATCATAAGTTTATTTGAGATTTCTCTGATTTTCTTTTAATATAGGTATTCATGTATATAAAGTTTCCATTTGTAATTGACTTGGTTGTATTCCAAAGGTTCTGCATTTTTATTTGGATTCTAGGAATTTTTAAAGTTCCTCTGGGGTTTTGTCAGTGACCCACTGAGTATTTAAAGCACATACTGACTCAATGAGCATTTAAGAGTACATTGTCCATCTCTATGTGTTGTATATTTCTTTACATGTTGATTTGTAATGTTATTCCATTGTGGTCTGATAAAACCCAACAGCATCTTTTGATTCTCTAGCATTTTTAAGGACTGGTTTTATGGACTAGAAGTGATTTATTTTGGAGAAGGATCAATGGATTTCTGAGAATAATGTATTATATTCTGTAATTGTTTAATGAAATGTTCTATAGATGCTATGTCCACTTGACCTATATTATCATTTACCTCTGATGTTTCTTTGTTGATTTGTTTTTGGTCTGGATTATCTATCAATATGAGAATTGTTGTAAATCCATCCACGATTGCTGGGTCTGGACTAATCCATCTCTGTATGTCCAGTAGTTTTTGTTTTGTGAAATTGAGTGCTTCAGCTTGGTTCATATAGATTTTATTTGTTATCATTATAGCTTCCTTTTCTAAATTAAATTTTAACATTTATTTATTGTGTCTATATGTGTGTGAGAATGTGTGCCAGGTCACATGTGTATAGGTCAGAGGACAGCTTGCAGGACTTAGTTCTTTCCATCTACAGTGTGGGTCCTGGGGTTTAAACTCTGGCTGTCATACTTGGTGTGAAGCATCTTTACCTACTGAGCCATCTCAGCAGCCCTGATATACCTTCTTGATGGTCTGTATCAATGGTCTGTGCCTTTATTAATATGCACTGACTGACTTTTTGTCTTCTGATTAATTCTGGCTTGAAATTTACTTTTTCTTTTTTTAAATTTTTTTATTATATTTTATGTGTATGAGCGTACTGTCTGTTTGTAGGTTGGTGCACCCATGTCATGCAATGCCACGGAGGTCAGAAGAGGGCGTTGGATTCCCCTGGAACTGGAGTCAAAGACGGTTCTTAGCCTCCATGTGGGTGCTGGTAATCGAACCTGGGTTCTCTGCAAGAGCAGTCGGTGCTCTTAACTGCTGAGCCATCTCTCCAGCCCCGAAATTTACTTTTTCTACTTTAAAAATATCCACTTCAGCTTGCTTTTTTGCTTCTACTTGTTTATTATGTGTTTTTCCAATCCCTTCACTTTTACTCTGTGTACGTCTTTGTGAGTGATGTCTCTTGTTTATACAGACATTTAGATGTTGCTTTTAAATCCAATAAACTATGCTGGTTATTAACTATTAATTATTAAACTATTAATTAGAGAGTTGATACTCTTAAATTTAGAATTATTAATAAGAGGTACTTGTTGATTCTTATAATTCTTTTCCTATTCTGGTTGGCTTGAATATTACTTTATTCATTTTCTTTCTACCTTATGTAAGTGTTTGATGGTTTACTGAATTGAAAATGCTTGTGTCTTTTCTATTTATCATTTATTTATGTATTTCTTTCATTAACTGTATTCTTTCTCGAGCTCCTGTGGTTATGACTTCCTTTTTACTCGTTCCTCTAAGTGTTTTCTGCAGTACTGTTCTTGTGGTCCTGAATTGTTTGAGTTTGCATTTACCTTAGAAGATCTTTAATCTCTATTTATTTTTAAGAGATAGCTTTTTTATTCATGAAGTCTCTCACCATCTCATTTTCCCTCGTCACACACGGCTTGAAGCTTCCTTCCTGTTCTCCCCCCACCTCATTTACACGTTCACCCTTCAGTGACCTGGTCGAAGTCTGTACTGTGTCCCATCAGGTGGTCTTGGTGGGTGTGGGTTTCTTTATCAGTGATGCTTTCCCTCATCATCCACACCATTATCACAATTGCGCTTGCTTGCCTCGTTTAATCCGATCCATCACAAAGGCCTTAGGACAAATATCACGCCCACAAGGAAGCCTGATTGGATGACATGGTTCTGAAGTTTAAATTCCCATATTCTCTACATGCATCAGTAAAATATTATCAAGCATGCAAAGTAGTAAATAGAAATGGGTACGTTATTTGACTTGGTAGTTTGTTTGTTTGTTTGTTTGTTTGTTTGTTTGTTCAGCTGTCCTGGAACTCGCTCTATAGACCAGGCCGGCCATGAACTCACAAAGATCCACTTGCCTCTGCCTCCCAAGTGCTAGGATTAAAGGCTGCACCACCACGCCCAGCTTTGACTTGGTAGTTTTGTGTAAGAATTTGGTCTAAGCAAATGTTTCAGAATCATGTAAAAAAGTCTAGGTTATTTATTTAAGAATGGTTATATAGCATGAAGGAGAGAAAGTAACAGGAATGAGGAAAGAAAATAAAATATCCAACCTAAGTGACTAGCTAAATATGTTGCATACAGCCATCCAATTTAGCCATGAGAAATGATGATGTATGTGTGCCATTTTCCTTTTTGTCTTTTCTTTTCTTTTTTGGGGGGGATCTTTTTTTTGAGACAGGGTCTCCCTAGTCCCAGCTGGTCTGGAGCTCTCCATGTAGACCAGGCTGGCCTTGAACTCAGAGAGATCTGCCTGCCTCTGCCTCCTAAGTGCTAGGATTAAAGGTGTGCACCACCACACCCAACTATGTGTGCCATTTTCAACCTGATACATTACTAATTTTTAAAATGGACCATAGAATATTATTCTATACTCAATACTTTTGGTTTCTGAAGGTTTCTTCAGCAGGAACTCGGATGTTTTGATGTTCTCTGACCTGTTAAATATATAAAAGGGCTTGATTCTAGGGGGGGAAAGAACCAATAACTTTGGCATACCCAGTCATTCAAATAAATTTCCCTTTCATCAAAAATTGCCAGGCGTGGTGGCTCACACCTTTAATCCTAGCACTTGGGAGGCAGAGGCAGGTGGATCTTTGTGAGTTCAAGGCCAGCCTGGTCTACAGAGTGAGTTCCAGGACAGCTGGGGCTACAGGGAGACCCTGTCTCAAAAAGACCAAAAAAAA
>VZQC01007972.1:1696770-1746725 GCA_009823505.1 Rhizomys pruinosus
AGGATTGAAAGGTTATTCATGGACAAACTGTCAGCCCATGAAAGGAAACAGCCAGAATTGACCAGAGTCCAAGACAACAGCTCCAGAGAAAGTAGACTATTTTGCTTCTTGTCCACCTGTGCCCCTTTTCTAAGCCTAGGGAACAATCTGTGGAAGAGAGGACGTGATAGAATGTAAGGGCTGCGATTGGGGTGAATGATGAAACTACAGCAGTATAGTTTGGACACTCATCTGATCAACTTGATTGACCATACAAGCCCCCCAAGCTGGATGGTGGGACCCATGGGCTGTGTGGGTTTGGGTACAACTGCTTGAAAATTAGTTTTACATGAAGGATGCTTGTACTCATAAATTATCACTTATTGTTAAAAAATGAAAAAAATAAAGAAGTAATAAAAAAAGAACATTTGTTTCCCATGTGGTTCATTGTGAACACTTGTTTTATTACTATTCAAGGTTTTACGGAATGCCTGTTTCTTTTGACACACAGCTAGGAATAGCACTGACAGGTCATCTGATCATTCTGTTCAATCTTCTAAGAACTCAGCTAACAAAATGTTAACAAGTACTACAGCAATAGAAATATCCATGAAAGTACCATGGAGTCTCAGGGCTGGAGAGATTGCTTAGTGCTTAAGAGCACTGACTGCTCTTTCAGAGGACCTGGGTTCGATTCCCATCACCCACATGGCAGCTAAGAACTATCTTTAGTGACAGATGCCACCTTTAATCCCAGCACTTGGGAGGCAGAGGCAGATGGATCTCTGTGAATTCAAGACCTGCCTGGTCTACAGTGTGAGCTCCAAGCCAGCTGGGACTAAAGGGAGACCCAGTCTCAAAAATACCAAAAAAAATAAATAAATAAATAAATAAATAAAGGTACCATGGAGTTTCATTGATCCATCTTTGGCAACATATTCATCCCTGAAACAATCAATGTGAGCTGAAAGATGGAATACCCTGATTGGTGAAGATATGTCTTCAATAACTTTGCAATATGAAAAGCTTCCTACCCAAATGATATGGACTGGAACAGATGCTGGTGATGTTGTTGTCGTTTTTGCTGTTAAAATAAAAAATGAGGGCCTGGGGAAATGGTTTGGTCAGTAAAATTTTTGCCATGCAAGTGTCAGGACCTGAGCTCAGACCCCTAGCACCCATGTAAATAGCCAGGCATAGTAGTATGCAGCATAGCAGCAATCCCAGCCCTGGGAAGGCAGAGACAATTGGGATCCTGACCCTCACTGGCCAGCTATTCTAACCAAGTAGGTGAACCCCACGTTCAGTGAGAGATCCTGTCTCAAAAATAAGGTGGTAGCCAGGCGTGGTGGTGCACTCCTTTAATCCTAGCACTTGGGAGGCAAAGGCAGCAGATCTCTGTGAGTTCAAGGCCAGCCTGGTCTACAGAATGAGCTCCAGGCCAGCTGGGACTAAAGGGAGACCCTGTCTCAAAAATACCAAAAAATAAATAAGGTGGAGAGTAATTGAATAAGACTCCCAGTGTTGGCCTCTGGCCTCTACATGCCCACACACCCACAAGCATATATGCACAGACACATGAACATATGCACATCCATACAATACACATATATACACACATATATGTGCATAATCAAAATGGTATTTCCAGAAGAATGAAGAGAACATAAAAGATAAAAGCAGGAGGTGTCTACCTCACCAACAAAGCAATAAATTAACAGTCTTTAATTATGATACGGAAAGGTGTCACTGACATTTTTTGAGCACTTTACATTTGACAGTACTTGGCAGAGAATATCAGTAATCCCTGTCACAGAGACGAGAACAATGAGGCAAAGGGAATTTAAGTAACTCACCCAAGCTCACTCTGTTTACCGCTAAGTAGAACGCCATGGTATAAACATACCACATTTTCATTATTCATTTATTGACTGATGGATATTTAGGTTGTTTCCATTTCCTAGGTACTGTGAAAAGAGCATCAATAAACATGGCTGAGCAAGTATTTCTTTAGGATAGTCCTTTGGGTATGCGGATGGAACCAGAAACTCTTTACACTAAGTGAGGTAACCTGGACTCAGAAAAAAACAAGCAATCCACATTCTCATTTGTGGATCCTAGTTCCAAATCCTTAAATGTGAAATTATATATATATATATATAATATATTTAATATATAAATCAATATATATTATATTATATATATTAATATTATATATATATATAAAAGTCTATATGTTATATATAAAGTTATATATAATTATATATATGTATATAATATATATTGTATATATTATATAGATAATTTGTACACACACAGCAGGATCCAGGAAAAATGGAAAGTAACCAAGGGGAGCTGGGCAGGGAATGAGCTCTAGAGAGGGAGATAGAAGAAACCAAGAGCTATCGATGGAGAAATGGGGAAAATGGAGGGTACTTTACCTGACAGAGAAGAGAAAAAGATGAAAGTCAAGGGTGGGGGTTTGTCTCTCTGTAGCCCCAGTTGGCCTGTAACTCACTCTTGTAGACCAGGCTGGCCTTGAGCTCAACAGAGATCTGCCAGCTTCTACCTCCCAAGTGCTAGGATTAAAGGTGTGCGCCACCACGCCTGGTGATAAAAGTCTTAAGTGGTATGAAAACCAAAGGGAGGGCTGGAGAGATGGCCTAGTGGTTAAGAGCACCGACCGCTCTTGCAGAGGACCCGGGTTCGATCCCCAGCACCCACATGGCGGCCGAGAGCCGTCTGAAGCTCCAGTTCCAGGAGGGCTCCAGCTCCAGGGGAATCCGAGACCCTCTTCTGACCTCCGCGGCATTGCATGACACGGGTGCACAGACTTGCATGCAGACAGTACATTCATACACATACAGAAATAAAAAATAAAAAAAAAAAAAAAGAAAACCAAAGGGAAATGCAGTACTTAATAAACCTACTAAGGAACATACATAGAAATGTGAGTGCATGTGTAGAGTGGCTATGTAACAAAAATCACACTGCCAGGCATGGGAAACTTCCCTTTGAGCTGTAATCCAAGAGAGTCCCAAATAATACAGGCTATTGCCACGCCCTTGATTGCCTCCCAAATGCTAATAATGACACTTCGAAACAGGACTTACTATAGACAAGATTTGGGCAATTGGGCTGGAACTGACCTGGAAGCCTTCTTCCTGAACAACTCATAATAATCAGAAGAAGAAGAGAAGAAAGAAGAGAAGAAAGAAGAAAGAAAAGAAGAAGAAGAAGAAGAAAGAAGAAGAAGAAGAAGAAGAAGAAAAAGAGAAGAAGAAGAAGAAGAAGAAGAAGAAGAAAAAGAGAAGAAGAGAAGGAAGAAGAAGGAAGAAGGAAGGAAGGAAGAAGGAAGAAGGAAGGAAGGAGGAAGAAGAAGAAGAAGAAGAAGAAGAAGAGAAAGAAGAAGAAGGAGGAGGAGGAGGAAGGAGGAGGAGGAAAGAGGAGGAGAGGAGGAGGGAGACGGAGGAGGAGGAGGGAGGAGGAGGAGAAGGAGAAGGAGAAGAAGAAATAATTGAGAGGGACTTGGGGACCATAGGAGGAGGTGGGAGGGATTCGGGAGCATAGAAGTGAGACAAATAACGCATGAAATTCTCAGAAATAAAAAATGAAAAAGAAAGAAAAGGTAAGTTGGTGTGGGATTCGAACATATGGATCTCCAGTATCATAGTTCCTATCTTTTCCTTTGCTCAAACCTGGTGATTCACTGAGTAGGAAACAATGAGGCAGGAAATAATCCAGATGACTACTTTAGTGGCCATATAAATATTCACTGTGCTAAGTACCAAAGCCCACATAGTCACCTGTGAAATATGTATATAAAATCTCCAGGAGCATAGTTGAATGCACACAGCCTCTGCTGCATGGCATGTGAAGCCAAAAATAAGACGTTCTTTATCTTCATCAAAACCAACAGTTGGTCGGTTGTGGTGGTGCATGCCTTTAATCCTAGCACTTGGGAGGCAGAGGCAAGAGAATCTTTATGAGTTCAAGGCCAGCCTGGTCTACAGAGTGATTTCCAGGATAGCTGGGGCTACAGGGAGACCCTGTCTCGAAAAGACCAAAAAAAAAAAAAAAACAAACAAACAAAAAAACCAACCGTTATGCTCCTTACCAGAAAATCAATTTCCAAAAATGGCCAGAGTTTCCGAAATCCACATGGGCACCTTGTAGACTACAGAATGGAATTAGTGCTCTCAAAGATTGTGGTGATTAAACACCGTCGCCAAGCTTTCTTAGCCTCCTAAAAAGTAGAACTTTAGGTTGTTGATCCATATTACTGCTCTTGAATATTGAAAGTAGTTTTTCTAAGTCATTTGATTTCATTCAATGCCACAGGATCCTTGGAGGGAAATGGACCAGACATGCTTTCATGCTCTGGAGAGAGCTCAACACTATTGTTAACATGGTGCCTTGTCTCCATCATTTGTCTGAGTTATGACAATCTAGCATCTCTGGGCTCCCTGATTGCTGAGGGAAAATCATTGCTACACAGCGTGTCTCCCGTGGTGCTTTATAATTATAACAGAAATCAAATGTTAATAGAGCTGTCTGACTAACAATGGATCAGAACCCCAATGCCAAAAAAACCCCTGCTATGTCCCCATCCTGATGATACTGTGCACTCATGCATACAGGTAACAATCAGAGCTGAGGGATGGCTCAGTGAGTGAAGTGTTTGCCCTGCAGCATGAGGGCCCGAGTTTGATAACCAGGATTCAAGTAAAAATGTCAGATGTGGCACACACTTTGCAAGCCCAGGACTGGGCAAGTGGACACAGAAGGATCCCTCAGGCACTCTGACCAGCCAATCCAGCCCAGCTAGTGAGCTTCATGTCAATGAGAGACTGTGCCTCAGGAAAGCTGGGTGCCATTCCCAAGAATGACACCTCAAGCTGTCCTCTGGCCCTTCCATGCACAGGTACACAAATACACACACACATGCACACACACATCAAAAAACTGTAAGAATCAAATTTAATCACATGAGATGAAGATCTTCTACAAGTACACTGATGCTCCACTAGACATTTTCTAATTCTGCACCTTCAGAATTTTATGTACTCGTTCCTGTTAGCTGAAATGTCTTTCCTCTTGTCCTTGCTTATCCAAACACACCCCTCAATTACCTTAACTATTATTACCCTTAACTATTCATAAATCATTTAAAGCAGAAGACTCAATATGACCCTTAATTATACCCGCTCCCAGCTATAGAACAAAAATGCAAACAAAAGCTTTGCATTAAATTCATACTGGATCCAAATCCTGGCTCCACGACATATTGCCTGTGTGATGTTGGGCAACTGGCTTAACCCTCCTCACACCTTTTCTCCTAATTTGTAAACTAGATCTGTCACTTTTAAATGTCTAATCTAGCAGATCTGGTCTCCAAAGCATGTCCTGTCTTCAGCAATAGGGTCTTACTTTCAGGTTCTGGGAGGCAATCAAGGACTATGGCAATAGCCTGTGTCATTTTCAGAATCTTTTAGACTACACTGGCCAACGACTCAAAGGAAGTTTTCTCTTGTCTGGTACTATTCCTTCTTATGCAATCTCATCTTTGTATATGGACTCATGTAGAGGTATTGTGTGTGTAATTTGTCAATATATTGTTAGACTAATATGATTCTCTCAAGATTCTTATCCCAGCAAGATATTATTTATCTCTCCCCTCTCCTTTTACCTGTCTAGCCCTTCCTCCATGTCTTCTCCATTTAAAGTACCCCCATTTCTCCCTTGATACTGCCAGGCTCCTGTGACCCCATTCCTGGGCTCCCTTTTCCCCTTTTATCCCCCCTCCTCTCCTTCTATAACTCTTCCTCTCACCCCCCCCATCTAGATACCCTGATTTTATTCACTCCTTCCTTAGTATCACCTGTCACCTACTCGCCTTCTGTCTCAGGTTCCCTCTTTCCATTTCCCTTCCTAATTCCTTTTCATTTACCTGGTTCCTGAAGTTACATCCCAATACATACTAACTTATAAGGATTTGGTGCTAGGATCCACAAATGGTGGACTAAATATGTTGTTGGTTTTTCATGAGTCTGTGTCCTTTCACTTAGCATAACAGTTTCTAGCCTGATTCATTTACCTGCAAATTTCATGATGCTGTCTTCCTTTACTGCTGCATAGAACTCCATTGTGTAAATGCACCTCATTTTCATCATCCATTCATGAGTTAAGGAACACTTGGGTTGCTTCCAGCTCTTCACTATTGTGAAAAGAGCAGCAATGAAGTTGGATGGGCAAGTATCTCTGCAATGGATGAATCCTTTGGGTATACATGCAGGAGTGGTGTGACTGGGTGAAATGGTAGGTTTATTTTAAGTCTTCCAAGAGTTCTCTATACCAGTTTCTAAAGAGGTTGCATGAGTTTGCAATTGCATCAGCAGTGGCATGGAGAAGAAGGATTGGAAGTACAGGATTTCTCTGCATTTTGCCCCTGTCCATGGGCATCCATGGTGAGATCAATCCAATTGACCACAAAGAAGCCATCCCTCTGATGGAGGCTGTAGAATGCAAACAGGAAGAAGGCCTTGCTCTTCTACAGACATGAGGTGCTGATCCAAATCTTGGCATCTTCCGTAGCAACACCACTCTTCACTGTGCTGTTTATAATGGGGGCTTGGAAGCAGCTATTCCCTGCTTAGATACAACACAAACATTGAAGCAAACAATCAGATTCAAATGACTCTGCTTTTACTTGTTCTAAAACAAAACCCATTGGGGATGGCAGGTGTCAAGAAAAAACTACCTTCGAATGGACTGCTATGTGTTATACAGTTACAAGTAAAAGGAAGATTCACAGCTTTTCCACCTTCAATATGGACTGAAGACTCATGGGCAGATAGAGGTAGTGTGGCTCTTACTGGAGAGACATCGTGAGATCAATCCAAAAGACCACAAAGAAACCATGCCTCTGATTGAGGCTGTAGAATGTAAATGGGAAGAAAGCCTTGCTCTTCTACAGACATGAGGTGCTGATCCAAATCTTGCCATCTTCCATGGCAACACCACTCTTCACTGTGCTGTTTATAATGGGAGCATGGAAGCAGATATTCCCCTGCTTAAACACAAGGTAAACATTGAAGAAAAGAATCAGAATCCATTGATTCCACTTTTCCTTGCTCTGAAACAAAACCCATTGAGAATGGAAGTACCTTTAGTTGAAATTGGAACCAATGTACATACAACTGATTTTCTAGGTCAGACACTGTCATCAGTGCTCTTCTTGAAAGAGGTGTTGGTGCTAAGAAAAACAACAACAACAAAAAAAAACCACCTTCGGATGGAGTACTATGCATTATGCAGTTACAAGTAGAAGGAAGATTCACAGTCTTTCAACCTTCCAATATGGACTGAAGACTCATGTCTCTCCAAGAATCCTCCAAACCTCCAGTGCCAGGTGCCTCAGTCCACATCCAGCTTGTGGACTGAGATACTACTGAGGTTTCAGCCTCTTCAGAGTATAGACTGCCATTGTTGGACTACCCAGGCTGTATCACAGAGACCAGTAGAGGAAGATCAACTCAAGATGTGGTGCTTACTGGACCTCATTTGGTGACCATGGGAAGGGAAAACCCCAGTGTGGAGCACAGGGGCAGGACTGATGGTGGTTTGGCCTTGCCAAGAAGGAGCCTTCAAACATGACATCTTTCAGCCTAATAAAGAAAAAAATCATAAGCTGAAGATGCTAAAACCTATGATACATGTGGCATGCATATGTGCATATTTTGGAGTGATGCAAATTGGAGAGAACGACAACAAAATAAAGGCTGGGTCAAAGAATTGACTGAAGCAGTGAACCTCCGCTTGAAACAGTAAACTTCTACATCAAAAATTTTAAAAGAGAATGAGAAAAAGATGAAAGACATGTTTGGCAGAATGCATGAGCCCTGGTGGGGTGGGGGTGGGGGACAAGGAAGGGGGCACGGGTCTAGATTCGATTGGAAATTTTGTATGAAATGCACAAAGCTTCAATAAAAATTGGTGTTGAAATAAAAAGTAAAAGGAAGATTAGATGATGATTAATATAGAGATCAACATCCAGTGAGCATTCAGAGAATAAGAGACCACAGAGTACTCATCCTAATAATACTGTGCACTCATGCATACAAGTAACAATCAGAGCTGAGGGATGGCTCAGTCAGTAAAGTACTTGCCCTTGAGCATGAGGGCCCGAGTTCGATAACCAGGATTCAAGTAAAAATGTCAGATGTGGTGGCACACACTTTGCAAGCCCAGCACTGGGCAAGTGGACACAGAAGGATCCCTCAGGCACTCTGACCAGCCAATCCAGCCCAGCTAGTGAGCTTCGTGTCAATGAGAGACTGTGCCTCAGGGAAGCTGGGTGCCATTCCTGAGAATGACACCTCAAGTTGGACTCCAAAATGAATCAAATGAGTTAATAGCTTCTTAATTATCTCACATCATTTTTGTGAAAGCAAAATATCTCTCTGGGGTTTATTTTGTCTCAGTAGAAATTATGACTGATAGAGGCCTAGGGGATGGCGGCTGCTCATTGATGTTGCAAATTCTTCAAGAAGAAACAGGACTCAAGTCAGATCTACTGACTGGGCTCTGGAGAGGTGGCTTACTGAAGATGAAAGGATTAGGAGGAAGAGCCAGATGTTAGGGACAGAATGGAGAGGTATTGGATAAATTGGTCTGCTAAGTAATTAAACTGCATAGTTTTAATTTTCTGGGACTAGTTTCCTGTGTAGGAAAGGAATGAATCATGCTTGGTTGACAGATACCAATATCTCCAGATGTAATGACTTTGACACTGCTGCTTTCTTAGGAGCAAGCACTCATGGGCAAGAAAAACCAGGTGTAATGATTTGGATAGGAATTTTCCATGCATTTGATCACTTGCTTTCCAGATGGTGGTGGTGTTTTGGGAGGTTGTGAAACATTTGGGGTGGGAGGCATGGCTGGTGCAGGTGGTCACTAAGGATGGATCTTGAAGATTAGAGCCTGGCCCGACTTCCTGGATGGTCAGGATGTGAAGTGTTTGCAAGCTCTTACCACTGTGGACCATGCCCCAACACCCATCCTATCATGACAGACTGTTCTCCCCTGAACTGTGAGTGAAAACCAACATCTCCTCCCTTTCAATCTGTCTGTCAGGAATTTGGTAACAGCATTGTAAAATAACTGATATTTTAAGATTGAAAGTTGTGGATCAAACTCAGCACTCAGAACAAATATTGCCCAGAGAACAAGAAGTGAGAGAATACATTTACAAACATTTATTTTGAAATTATCTCTTGACACATTTCTGGAGCATCGCACTTGTAAACTTTACATGTGTAGATGTTCTTAGGAAAAGGGTAGAGATTGGAAAGAAATGCGTGGCAAGAAAATACTTGACTGCTAAAATCTGCCAAGGATGCAATTGCTATCTGCTTATAGATTGTGTACCAAAGAGTGAGAAAGACAAAAGCATTTCTCCCTGAACTCAAGAGGAAGAGCCTAAAGGTACAAATGCTGCCTTAAGAAAAGGAGGAGTGTGCAGTTGTTAGATCAGGGACTTGCCAGGACCACCTGAAGCACAGGTAAATGGAAGGAGCTGGAAGATATTATGTTAAGTGAAGTAACACAGTCCCAGAAAAACAAACAACGAATGGTATCCCTCACCTGTGGATGCTAGCGCCAATAACCTAGTATAAACATTTCTTGTTGGCAGTGATGCATATTGGAAAGAACAACACTACCACCAACAGAAAAGACTGCATCAAAGAACTGACTGAAATGGTGAATCTGGTGGGGTGGGGGGGATTAGGAGGGGGACACGGGTCTAGATTTGATTTGTAACATAATCTTGTACAAAAAATGTAAAACAATAAATTTTTAAAAAAGAAAAGAAACAGAAGAGTGAGACAAGAATAAGAATTTCTTAAGAGGAAGCAGCATCCTAAGAAGGAATAATTGAAAGGAACAATAGAGGATACCTTTTTTTTTTTTAGAAGAATAAGAACATAGGTGCTGCATTTATAGCTTACTGAACATGGGTAAAAGTAAACTAATAAAAAAAGAGGGAAATGTATTAGTTCAAAAGCCTACTGAAAAACACACGTACAGTATCTGTACTTGAGCACAAATTTATAGCTGAAGGCTAAGTAACGAGAGCGCAGTGCCAGGCAGGAGAAACCTCCCTTTGTATTTTTAGTCAGGGTATTCCAAGAGAGTCCTCAAATTACACAGGCCTTTGCTACAGCCTTTGATTGCATCCCAGAACTTGAAGGCAAGATCCTATTGCTGGAGACAGGGCATACTTCAGACACAGGACTTGGACCAATGGAGCTGGAACTGACCTGGAAGCCACCTCCCTGAAGACTAGCTCTCATAGCTTCAGAAGATACTGCTCTGAAGTAAAAGAGAAAGATGCTTGGGGAGAAGATCAGTCAACGGTCAAACTTCAGCTGTAAAGGCAAATAACCACGGCAATGACTGGCGCAGTAAACCATGCCTATTAGTATAGTAGTGGCGTTTTTATCCTGGGAAATCAACAGTTATCTAATTGGACTTAAAGCTCTCTCAATGGGAGTCAACTTGTGTTTGGTTTAAATACAGGGGAGAGGTTATAGATCCTAGAGCAAACCCTATTGCATCTCTAGACAAATGTAATTTCTTACTGTTTCCTTATATTTACAGACAAATATACCTGCTACCAATAATCAAGAAGCTTCCTTTTGCAACAGATAGAAACTATTAGAGAGTTTCACAACTGGTCACTCAGAGAATAAGTGTCCATGAGATGCCCAGCCCTAAGTGATACAGCTACAATGGGACCTCTATACCTAAGGCTCACAGAACATACTGGAACAGGAGATAGAATACTAATGCATCTCTCAACTCTCACGTGTGAAGCTCCCTCGTGCAACAGAAGGCAATTCACACAGAAAGCCCCAACTGACCAAAATGTAGAGTATAAGAGATTGTAGAGTGTGCATCCCTGGAAAGGACTCCTATATTTTAACATCACCCACCCGGGGCTCAGGGATTATTGTGGAAGAGGGTGGGGATAAGGGAGCTTGTAAGAACCAGAGTGGTGGATGATCACAGGGAAAGAGTTTTCCAGGCTTCTGGGGATTTTCTTATAGGAACTTACAGCGATGGTGGCAGCATACACAAGCCTCATGCAAACTCAAATCAGACAAAATGCAGAACAGAGGCTGGGTATCATGAAGCATGCCTTTAAACCCCAGCACTTCTTTTTCTCAAAGCCAATTTTTATTGAAGCTTTGAACATTTCATATAAAACTTCCAATCAAGTGTAGAGCCCTTCCCCCTTCCTTGCCCCTCCCACCAGAGCTCATGGATTTTGGCAAACATGTTTTTCATCTTTTTTCTCAGTCTCTTTTAAAACTTTTGATTCAGAAGTTTACTGTTTTGAGCAGAAGTTCACCATTTCAGTCAGTTCTTTGACCCAGTATTTTCATTGTTGTTCCTTCCAACCACTCCAAAGTATGCATATATGCATGCCACATATATCTTTTAGCATCTTCAGCTTATGATTTCTTTTTTTTTGTTAGGCTGAAAGATGTCATGTTTGAAGGCTCCTCCTTGGGTGCTGCTCATCAGTCCTGCCCTTGTGCTCCACACTGGGGTTTAAAACCCCAGCACTTTTTAAGGCAGAGTCAGGCAGATCTCTGAACTCAAGAGGCCAGCCTGGTCTACATAGCAAGTTTCAGGGCAGCTGATGCTACAGGGACACCCTGTCTCAAAAATACTAAAAAAAAAAGCAACAATAAAAAAACACAAAAAAACCAGCATAGAACTAAAGAAATGGGCAAGAAGCCCCAACCTAAACTGAGGAATTATTGGCAGCTGATCACTGCTGGGTGAAGGAGAACTGGTCTTCTTTAAGACCTGACCAGGCTCCAGTGTATGAACTCATACTGAGAGACAACTGGGGACAAAAATTTGACTCAATAGATCTTAACATATATGCCAGAGTACATGAAATGCAGTGGGAGGGGCTATGGGGGGATTCAAATAGGGGAGAGGGTATAAATACGATTAAGAAGTATGACATGAACAAAAATTCAATAAAATATATATTGAAAAAAGCTAATGAAAAGCGATTACAAATAGTGCAATGTGTACAATGCCAGGCCTAGTAAGGTCTTAGAGTGGTTGTTCAGAAGTGTCACCAGAGGGGCTTGCAGATCAATGATGTCACTATTGTGTGGCAGCCATGACTGTACCATGTATCAAGATTTCAGGGTGGATAACAATGAGAAAAAAAATCATCTTCGAATCCACAAAATTGGTGATTCTGGTGAAGTGCTTGAATTTTAAGGAAAAATAGAAATGATGATGAGCACACAAGATAAAAGAAAAGACAACTTCAAGGGAAAGACAATAAGAGTGAGATGTTTCATCTAGGAAACACGAAATGATCAAAGGCAAGGGAGCAATTTGTATAGTGTGGAGAAGAGCAGTGATCAAATCAAGATCCTGATACACAGCTCCTTTTACTGTTCAAGTGGGAGACTGCAACAGAGAGACAGTTTCAAGACATAGCCATTTCATAGGCTATTCCCACAAATGATTTCTTACCATCATATTCCAGATAGTGAAGAGATAAATTGAATTCATGAAATTATAAGTGTAGAATTTGTGATATAACATTTAAACCATTAAATTAGTAATGTTTTCATTAAATAATCATTACTAGAACAGCTCCAAAATAATTAAAATATTTAGAAAACCATTAAAGCAAAGCATACAATATTAGAAATATATTAGTTGGGGCTGGAGAGATGGCCTAGCAGTTAAGAGTGCCTACTGCTCTTGCAGAGGACCCGGGTTCTATCCCCAGCACACACATGGCGGTTGAGAACTGTCTTTGACTCCAGGTCCAGGGGAATCCGACACCCTCTTCTGACCTCTGTGGCACTGCATGACACAGGTGCACAAACCTACATGCAGACAGTACATTCATACACATACAAGAATAAATTAAAAAAAAAGAAATATATTAGTTGAAGTTCTCCAGAGAAAATGAGCCAAAAGATGCATATGTACTACATGTAAAATGTATTTAGGAGATTGGCTCATGATTAAGGATACTGGCATGTCAAAGTTTATCTGTGGCCCAGGAGGCTCAAGAGCCAGTAGATCTGATGGTCCAGTTCAGGTCAGGAGGAAGCCCACTAACTGGGCTGATGGTATAGGTCTGTAACTCTAGATATTCAGAATGCTGAGTCAGGAGGATTGCAAGTTCAAGGCCTGCATAGGCTACAGAGAGAATTCAAAGCCAGCCTGGGCAACTTAGACTCTGTCTCAAAGTAAAGAAGAGGGCTAGGGATACAGTTCAGCAGTAGATCACGTGCCTAGCATGTGCAAGGCCTTAGCATCAATTTCCAGCACTGGAAAGCAAAAACAGAGCAAGAAAAAGATAGTCTACTATAGAATTCTCTTTTAGTAGGAAAGGGTCAGTATTTTTCTTATATTCAAGTTTTCAGCTGATTGGATGAGGCCTGCCTTCATTGTGGAAGGTAATGTGTTTCATTTTATTTTATTGATGAAAACATTGACATTGTCCCTTGAAGAAACAACTAGAAGGATGCTTGATTAAACATCTGGGCAGATCATGCCCCAGTCAAGTTGATATAACATTAACCATCATGATTATTGGAAGCAGTTCAGTGACAACAACTAGAGTCTAAAAGAACAAGTTATAATCATAAAACTGAGAAACGTTAAGTACATCAGTGGAGGAAGACGGTCTATAGAGTGATGTGCTCATAAATAAGTTCTCCAAACACAAAGACAAACGACACCCCTCCCCCATGCTAGTCACCTTTCTGTTACTGTGACAAACGCCAGACACAATCAACTTATAAAGAGAACAGGTTTATATTGGCTAGTGGTTTCAGAGGTTTTCAGTCTGTAGCTTTGGGAACAGGAAGAGGCAGGACAAAGCAAAAACCTTTTGCAATTTGTAGTGTTCACTAATTTTTTTTAGTGCTAATACTCCCACTGTGGCTGGTCTCCAGCTACCAGTGTGATGTTATCAAATGTGGAGTTGAGATGTGTACAGTCAGCTCTTATGAAAAGATATCGGATGCCTCTAGTATCCCCCGTCCATGTACATGCACATATGTGCTAAATTCTTAACATGCTCTTTTAGTTAGCATATATTGATTGTACAAAATATCGAGGTTTGTTATGATATTTCTGTACATGTGTATGATAGTTCAATTTTTTACACTTGCCATTTATTTGTTTAGAGAGAGGGCCTTACTGTGTGATCTAGGCTGCCCTTGAATTCACTATGTGGCCAAGGATGTCCTGGAATTTCCAACCCTCTTTCTTTAACTGTCAAAGTGTTAGGATTTATAAGCATGATTGATCATGCCTGGCCTTTTTATTTAGTCTTTTTCTTTTTTGTTTTTGGTCTTTTTGAGACAGGCTCTCCTTCAGCCCCAGCTGGCCTGGAATTCACTATGTAGCCCAGGCTGGCCTTGAACTCACAGAGATCTGGCTGCCTCTGCCTTCCAAACTGCTGAGATTAAAGGTGTGTGCCACCATACCAGGCTTAGTCTTCTTTTTTGTATATATATATATTTTAAGCAATATGTAGTTTAATTTATCAAACCTTATTTGACATTCTTAACCATTTGACTAGGAAAATTTAATCCATTTTTATATTTATTGTCATGATAAACATGTTTGTTTTTCTATCTTGTTTTATGATTACAGCTGACATGGATATATGCCTAGTTATATTTACTTTTGCAATAAGCATGCTTGATTTTGTCTAATACTTTATGATTACCACTTTTGTACATCTTTTTAAAGGAAATGGATTTTTATTGTTTTCTATCCCTCTCTATCTTCTTGAGGATGGCTAAACTGTATCTCCTGTATCATTTGCAGTTTTCAATCCTCTGAAAAGTTAACATGTAAACTCTGCTTTTGTTGTAAAATTTCTGGAGAAAAAGATAGGGGAATTCGGGCGTGGTGGCACATGACTTTAATTCCAACACTCCCAAGGCAGATCTCTGTGAATTCAAGTCCAGCCTGGTCTACATAGTGAGTTCCAGGGCAGCTGGGGCTACAGGGAGACCCTGTCTCAAAAAAAAAGAAAGACCCCCCCAAAAAATAAGGGAAATTTTCACTCAAATATATTTGTATTTAATTTAAGAATTTTTTTAATTTTAAGGGATTTATTTTTATGTATATATATATATATATAAATAAATGTTTGCCTTAATTTTTGTACGTGCATCACATGCATTTAGAAGCCTTCAGCAGCCCCAAAAGTGTCAGATATCCTAGAACTGGAGTTAGAGACACTGTGAGCCACCATGCTATTGCCAGGAACTGAACCCAGGTCTTCTGCAAGAGCAGCTCTTACCTGATGAGTTGTCTCCATCCCCTTAATAATAAATTTTAGGGCTGGAGAGATAATTATCTCACAGCAGATGCTTACAAAGTAAAAAAGAAAGCAAGCAGTCCTAAAGGCAGAGGGAAGCAGGCCATCATTAAACTTTGATCTCCAGAAAAACATCGGTAAGTCCCAGAGTCATGGAACCTCAGTCACAGCCCTGGTAGAAAGGCAGTGGGTTCTTCTTCCTTTAGAAGCAAACCTGTCCAAGAAAAAACATCGGTAAGTCCCAGAGCCATGGAACCTCAGTCACAGCCCTGGTAGAAAGCCAGCGGGTTCTTCTTCCTAGAAGCAAACCTGTCCAAGAAAAAAAGCCCATGGATGGTGAAGTCTAGAGATCCCTCAACGAAACTGGGAAGTCCAGAATCTCCACCCATGGACATTGAGCTGCCAGTCAACCTGTGAGTCCTCCATCCTTTACCATTAACAGAAAGCCACAGATCACCAGGCATGTGAGACAACCTCCAGTGGGCAAAAAGGGATCAAAAGAAAGGAAAGAGAAAGAAAGAAAGAAAAAGAAAGAAAGAAAGAAAGAAAGAAAGAAAGAAAGAAAGAAAGAAAGAAAGAGAGAGAGAGAGAGAGAGAGAGAGAAGGAAGGAAGGAAGGAAGGAAGGAAGGAAGGAAGGAAGGAAGGAAGGAAGGAAGGAAGGAAGGAAGGAAGGAAGGAAGGAAGGAAGGAAGGAAGGAAGGAAGGGAAAGAAAGAGAAAAAAAAAGAAACCGAGAAAACAAGAAAATGGCTGTCACCTCCCTCGCCAGACCCTGAAAAAGCCTCTTTACCCATGTCCCCCACTCCCTAGCACCTGGACTTCTCACAGACACCTCCACACACATTCTTGGATCTGAGACAAGATGTGGAGAGGCAGGGCAGGAAGAATGCATCCTCCAGCAACCACACAGCCACGCTCATCCTAGATTTGCTTTTATTTTGGTTTCTTAATGTTCTATATACCTGGTGTGTGTGTGTGTGTGTGTGTGTGTGTGTGTGTGTGTGTGTGTGTGTGTGTGTTTCTGGAAGGGGAGATGTGTATGTGTGTGCAGGTATGTGTAGAGGCCAGGCCAGAAGAGAATGTCTGGTGTCATTCTAGGCACCATCCAGCTTGTGTTTTAAGACAAGGCCTCTCCCCAGCCTGGGGCTCAGCAACCATGTTAGGGTAGCTAGTCTGACAAGCCCAGAGAGCCAGCCTGTGTGCTCTGAAGGGCTTCCAAGTCCATACATACCACCAGACCCAGCATTTTTACATGGGTGCTGTAATGAACTCAGGTCCTTGTGGGCACTCAGCCAGCCATCTCCCCAATCCAGTCCCTTCTCTTTTTAATACCCTGCTTCTCATCTCTTCCTGGAAATCATGTAAATGGCACAATAGCTTGCTACAAATTCCTGTGCTTTTAAATAAGCCCAAATCAAGTTCAGTGTCTGGCCATACAGCATCTGTCTTAGCTGATTCCCAAATCCACTAGGTGAAAATGTAATACAATATTTATGGTATAATTTAAATAAAAATAAATGCTTCCCACAAAAGTGTTTATGACTAATTTTATTCTCTTATTTTTACTACTCTGTATTTTCTAATTAGCATAAGTATGTATACATGCACATACTAATGTTAAAATGTGACTAATAATTGATAAATGCATAGCATCACCATCACGTTCTCCCAGGTGCTGACTCTGAAAAACAAATTTGCATGCAGAAAATTGATTAGGGAAATCTCAACACCCCTGAAGAAGTAAGGACCCAGAACCAGTCTAAAGGAGGAGCTGAACTATGGTGCAGTAACAAAGACCACCACCTTCAGGAGGGACTGGAGACTTGAGCGGACCCCGCCCTCTTCCTGAACTGGGTAAGAAAGTCAGAGCTTAATCCTTTCAGGAACAGGCCATTCATTATACATGACCTACCCCTAATCTTGAGCAAAGCAGGTCTTTTTAGCTGAAGGCAAATCTTAGAAAAGAATTTGGCTAAGAACTTGCAACTGAGGGCTTGAGAGAAGGCTCCGTGGCTAAGAGTACTGGCTGTTCTTGCAGAGGACTGGGGATTCGGTTTCCAGCAACCACATGGTAACACTCTTCTGTAGGTCTAGTCCCAGGATATCCAGTGCCCTCTTCTGGCCTCTAAGTATTGCATGTGCATGGTACACATGCAGACAAAACACTCAAGCACACAAAGTAAAATAAAACCAATCAAAAAAAAAAAAAAATTGGCCGGGCCTGGTGGCACACGCCTTTAATCTTAGCACTTGGGAGGAGGAGGCAGATGGAGTTTGAGAGTCCAAGGCCAGCCTGGTCTACAGAGCGAGTTCCAGGACAGCTGGGGCTACAGGGAGACTCCGTCTCAAAAAGACCAAAAAAAACAACAAAAAAAAAAAAAACAAAATTAAGACCTTTCAGCTGCCCATACTGCAGTCCTGGACTGTAACATGGAAAAGAACAATCTGCTCAGCACACTACAGTACCCACCACTCAACCTCTTCCACTCATACCCATGGGCTTGGCATAATCAGTTCTGGGAACAGCTGTTCTAGGATTCCACTGGGTATCTTTTCCTGGGACAAATTTGGAAGAGGATGGCTAATTCAGTGAACCACTCCATCCATCACTAAAGCTTCCTTCCTTCTTCCTTTCTTCCCTCCTTCCTTCCTTCTTTTCTTCCTGCCTTCCTTCTTCCATTCTTCCTCCAGAAGTTCTACATTTTCACTCACCGCTAGCTATCACGTCTGCTTGATGAGATGGAAACACTCATCACCAAGAGGTCATCTGTCCTTCTTAGGACTGTCTGCTGCTCCTCTCCAATCCAGAGGTACCCAGGGAACTCACCTGTGTGTAAACTGCATTCTTCTCTGCCCTGGCTGTATCACAGAAGCCCAACATTCTCCCAACCATTCGTGACAATTACTCCTCTCAAATGGCAACTTGCCTTTGTTCAGTCTCTTTGCTTTTAGCGCACCTTACTTGGAGTGCCAGGAAACATCCATAGCTTGAGGTATAATGGCTTTTACTGTTCCCTCTTGTGTAAGCATTTCCTTGTTGGGAATCAGGACCCCTAAACTCATGAGATTCACATCTGTGTAGAAAGAATTCACCAATTCTCCTGTGAGTCACTGGAACCACTCCTTGGTTTCAAGGCCTGTTCCACCAATGAGTGAGATACATGACTGGTGACACATTTAGGGTTGGACAGTATACTGGAAATGGTATATTACAGGTTATTGTCAGCAAGCTATGCATTAACTCTGCTACTACAGGCCATGCCATCAATCCATGAAGCCAGCTGTCTCCTGTCATCATTTGGTGGGTCTGACACATGAATCCTCTCTTTGATCTGTCCATAGAAATTGACTTCAATGTGAGTAAACTGCACAGTCATATTCAGAAGGGACCTTTGTTTCATTGATGACTCTCTTGACACTATCTTGAAAATACCAACAATTGTGCATTTGTGTATACAAGTAGGTGCATGTTCATATGAGTGCATATGTGTGTGTACAGGCCCATGTACACATGTATACATATGCATGTGGAGGCCAGAGATCAACCTCAGGTGTTGTTCCTCAGGAGCCATCGCCTTGTTTCTTGAGACAGAAGCACTCATTGGCCTGGAGCTCCCCAAGTAGACTAGACTGGCTGAACCAGGAACCTCCTGTCTCCTCATCCCCAGCACATGTGGGTTCTGCAGGCTGAGTTCAAGTCCTTGTGCTTTCGAGGCAGATACTTTACTGACAGAGCCGTCTCCTTGGCTTCCTAATGATTATTTTTAACAGCACGCCCTGCATTTGCATTTTGAACTGGGCCCCACGAATTGTGCAGCTGGTCCTTTGCTCGGCCTCTTCTCAGAATAAATGCTAAGAAAGACAAAGCAGTAAGGGGAATGAATGTTTCCAAAAATAAGGAAAAACACACTTCGCAGGGCTTACCTGACTTGCATATTATTTTCTCCATGGGAAATCTTCCTTGGAGGCATCTGGTAAATCCCTACAAAAGGTTAATTGCCTAATCCACAAGAAACGCTACCATTTCCAGAAAGGGCTACTTGCTCCAAAGAGGAGCAGGTAATTGGATTTCGTGTTCAGCTTCCTCTCTACTTTTCTTCCACCACTTTTTTCTTAATGATGAATGGCTTGTCAAACACTGTAAAAATTTTTAATTAAACTCATCAAAAGTCCTTATTTCTTTTTTTTGTTTTGTTTTGTATTTAATTTTATTTCTGTATGTGTATGAATGTACTGTCTGCATGCAGGTTTGTGCACCCATGTCGTGCAATGCCGTGGAGGTCAGAAGAGGGTGTCAGATTCCCCTGGAACTGGAGTTCTCCTGGAATTGGAGTTTCAGATGGTTCTCGGCCACCATGTGGGTGCTGGGGATCGAACCCGGGTCCTCTGTAAGAGCGGTCTGCACTCTTAACCGCTAGGCCATCTCTCCAGCCCAAGTCCTATTTCTAAGAGAAAAGATTTAATGATAAATTCCCTCTGTATCTACAGCAGTAATTAGTTAACCAGACTCTGTGTCTCCTCTCAATGGACACAAATTAGCATATAGGTGATTTCCTTTGCAGAGAATTAACATAAGTGAAACACACCAATGGGCTCCCAATTTGGAGAGAATTAGTGGGATTCACACTAATGGATCCCCCCTATTTTCAGGTAATTAATATGCTAGATGCACATGGCTAGGCGTCCTGTAGACCTTGGGCCCTGGGCAGAGCTCCAGAGCTGTTGTAACTTACAACGGCTCGTTTTACAGGTCAATCTGACCAGGCCGTGGTGTAGTCAGATATTTAGTCAAATATTCTAAGTGTTTCTGTGAGGATCCCCCCCTTGGGTAAGCCTATGCTTTGACTCAATAACCTTACTAAATCATCTTTCCCTCCACAAAGTAGGTCTCATATAATCACAGGAAGGTCTTGCTTCTCCCACCTGGCCATCTTCCATTTTGGATATTTTTGTTTTTATTGCTTTCAGACTCAGATTGAAACCTCAGTTCTTCCCGACTTCAAGTCTGTCTTTGGACTACACCATCGGCTCTCCTGGGTCACCAGCCTTGGGCCTCCCCTCCAGGATGTCCAGATTCATCAGCCTCTGTGACTGAGCCTAGTCTCTCTCTACAATGAAGCTCTCTATGTATATGTATGATTTTTATCACTGTTTCTCTGGTGCCCCAAATAAAACACAATTATTTCTTTCTTTTTATTTACTCTTACATGAATATAATGTATTTTAATCATAGTCACTTCCCGAATTAACAATAATTCTTCCCCCTTCTTAGTGTCCTTCCTCTTCCCAAATAGTCCCCCTTCCACTTTTGTATCTGATCTATTTTCTTTATATTTTTTGAAGATTTTTAAAAAATTGTATCTATGAGTGTTTTGCCTGCATGTATATAACTGTATCACAGGAATACGGTGCCCATGGAGGCCAGAAGAGGGCACTGGATCCCCTAGAACTGGAGTTACAGAGAGTCATGAGGTGCCATGTGGGTCCAGGGAACTGAATCTTGGTCTTCTGGAGGAGCAGTAAGGTCACTGAGCAGCTGGGCCATCTCTCTAGCCCCTTCTTTTGTTCCCTTTTAACCTGGATTCTGCATATGAGAGAAAGCACACAATATCTGTTTTCTGTGTTTGTCTTATTTTGCTTAATGTGATGATCTCCAGTTCTATCCATTTCCCCACAAATGACATAATTTCATTCTTCTTTGTAGCTAAGTAAAACTCCAGTGTGTGTGTGTGTGTGTGTGTGTGTGAGAGAGAGAGAGAGAGAGAGAGAGAGAGAGAGAGAGAGAGAGCACTACATTTATTTAATCAATGCACCTGTGGATGGGCATCTAGGCTAACTCCACAACTTGCATAACTTGACTGCTGGGAACAGTACCAGAACAGACAGACGCACCCCATTTCTCTAGTCCTATCTCTACTAACCATTGTCTGAAAATAGAATCAGTAACAGACCTTTTAAGGACAAATACTAAAAATTTTTAAATATTTGCAAAATTATTGGATTAATAAGACACAACCTACATGCAAGTGTTCCTAACTCATTTAAAAGTTATAGACATCAATATATAGTAATATATGCAATATATATAACTATATAGCTTATATAAATAATATATAAATCCCACTCTCATCATGAGCTATTGACCCAAAATCATTTTAACTTTATACATGTCGAGAGAGATGGGATTGCCCTACTTGTAGAGTACAGATCAGATGAACAGAGGTGTGCAAGGCTCTAACTTAGGACAGGAGAAAAATTATGTCTAACCTCATTTCCAGCCTATATCGAAGGCCAGTGAAAGCCTGCATATATCCTCATGGGCAAAAGAAGAAAGAGATGGGTCTGATCATCAGAATGGAGAGCCAGAGGGAGAGACAGAGGAGAAGAGAAAGAAGGAAGGGAGAGAGAAGTGGGGAGAAGACTAAGAAACAAAGGCTTATAGCAGTAAAAACAAGCACTGTAGCAGTAACATCAGGGAAAACTTTCCCAGAAACCAAAGTAAAACATGTAGACACAATTGGTTAAAATGTACAAAGGTCTGACTCCTTGGATACCAACATTTGACATACACCGTGGCCCACGACACACATATTAAATCTAGAATTCTCAAGGTAAATTTTTGGTGCCAATGAAATATTTAAACAGTAACTTGGAAATTTTTCCTTTTGATTTTATTATAAAAGCAATATAAAGTCCAGGGTTGGTGGTACACACCTTTAATCCCAGCACCTTGGAGGCAGAGGCGGGTAGATCTCTGTGAGCTCAAGGCCAGCCTGGTCTATATACTGAGTTCCAGGCCAGCTGGGACTACAGGAAAACCCTGTTTCAAAAAAAAAAAAAAAAAAAAAAAAGCAATATAAGTACAAGGCAAGAAAAACAGCAGAACAGAAGAGGACGAGCTGAGAGGATGAAGGTTGGACGGTGAGGACGAGCTGAGAGGATGAAGGTTGAACGGTGAGGGCGAGCTGAGAGGATTACATTTTCACCTAGTGGATTTGGGAATCAGCTGAGACAGATGCTGTATGGCCAGACACTGAACTTGATTTCGGCTTCTTTAAAAGCACAGGAATTTGTAGCAAGCTATTGTGCCATTTACATGATTACCATGCTCAGAGATTTATGAAATATTAGTGACAAACTCAAGAGTCTACGACCCTTTACCTCAGCCTTCTTTTTACTCTGAAGATACAAGGTTGCTCAGGCTATCCTTAAACTTGCTTCAGCCTCTGAGTGGCAAGAATTACGGCTTGTACCACCCGGACAAAACTCAGGGTCCAAGGCTGGGCGTCGTGGCGCACTCCTTTAATCCCAGGAGAGAGGTAGTCAGATCTCTGTGAAATTGCGGACACCCTAATCTCCATAGAGTCCAAGCTGGGGCTACATGGAGACCCTGTCTCAAGAAAAAAAAAAAAAAAAACAAGCAAAAAAAAAAAAAAACCCTCAGGGTCCAAGACCCGGTTACATAGATGCCATGATGTTAACCGTGGTTGTTTCTGGTTATGGGACAGTCTTATTTAGGCTTCACCTGTATTTTCTATGGGCTAACAGTGAGGGTGAGGAGGGGGTTCTGATCCCCTAGATTCCCCTAGATTGCTCAAGTTGCGTTTCTAGGTACTGACAAATACGACGCAAGACGTCCCTCTAGTGGAAGGAGGGATGCGGCTGCAGGCGGCACCTAGCTGAGACTTTGTAAAGCAACTGATTGTATTCAAGACCTTGGCAAGCAAACAGGAAACAAATTCATAAAGTACTATGCATATTCAAATTTTTTATGCCGTAGAAGGGGATAATTGCGAAACTAAAAACCAAACGGCACACTGGGAAAGTGGTGCTAATTCTGGGTGTACGTGTAATACAGGTATTCTGAACTGTTATTTCGGTCCCCTTCTATGTCTGCATTCGCATGGATTATGTTCTACGTGTAGGGAGGGGAGCAGAGGGGGGGAAACAAGAAGTCTTCTGGATGCAGCCTGAGAGTTGGCGGCCACACTTATCCCGACCGCTAAAGCTTTGGACTCCTTTCCGCTTCTCTCAGCACAGGCTCAGACAGCTCTAGCCTCAGGCTCGGCTACTTTCGGCTATAATCTGTCGACCCATCTCTTGGACTCGATCTTCTTCAGCTACGTCCGACCTACTCGCCTCGGCTGTGGACGGCCTACTCTTCTTGGACTCCGCCCTCTTCGGCTACGTCCAGTCTACTCTCGTCTTGGACTCGGCCCTCTTCGGCTACATCCGGCTTACTCTCTTGTGGAGTCGGCCCTCTTCGGCTACCTTCGTCCGGCGCTCGGTTTTCCTTAGCGGTTTTCGGCTGGCTTTCGCTTCCTCTTCGGCTGCGTTAGACTCTACTTCGACCGCTCAGGCTCGGCTATCTTCGGTTACTTCCGGCCTCTGCTCGGCTCTACTCGGCCCTTTCCGCCTGTGTCCGGCCCCGGCCCCGGAAGGGCGCCTATGGAACTGGGACTGCCCGCCGCTCGCAAGGCCATGGCGCCGCTGCTGGAGTACGAGAGGCAGTTAGTGCTGGAACTGCTCGACACCGACGGGCTGGTGGTGTGCGCCCGCGGGCTCGGCGCCGATCGGCTGCTCTACCATTTCCTGCGGCTGCACTGCCACCCGGCCTGCCTGGTGCTGGTGCTCAACACACAGCCGGCTGAGGAGGTGCGACCGGGAGATGAGTGGACCCGAGGGCCTGGGGACATCCGAGCCAGGACGGGCCTGGACACGAACGCGAGGCCTCAGAGGGGTGCATGGGCTCCTAGAGAGTGCAGGTCCCTAGCACGACAAGGGAGGGAAATGAATGGAGATCCCTGGGGGAGATGCAGGGCCCTCACACTGCGTGAGGACACTGCGAAGGATAAACGGGGTCGCCAGGGGGCACGGGTCCCTTACCCAACAAGGAAGAGATGCAGCGCCCTGACACTGAGCGAGGACACTGCGAAGGATCTAAGGGGTTCACAGGTCCCTGACGCGACAAGTGGGATACTGCGCAGGATGGAAGGGCGTCCCAGGGGAACACAGGTCCGCAGCAGGACATGGGAGAGGATTGAGTGGAGGTCCTTGAAGGAGATCCAGGTCACTGAAACTGCCTGAGAGCTGGAAGGGGAACAAGATGCAGGTCCCAGACACTGAAAGAGGGAGGAGCCTTGAGGGGACTAGGGAAGACTTAGGAGGATGTGAAGATTGGATTTCCCTGCAAGGGAGGGGAAGGTGTCAGAAAGAATCTAAATGGGAATAATGCAGGAGCCCCCGGTATTGATATTGAGTATTATGTGTGTTTCTGGGGACAAAAGAGTGGGATCTCTAACAGGGAGCAATAATGGGGGTGGTAATGTCTTTGACAGGGATTGACAAAAGGAGACCTTGAGGGTGCACAGAAGCTGCAGGGAAGCCAGGGCACTTGGGGACTACAGTAAGAAAGAAAAGCAACTGGAAACCCAGGATTGGGGGAGTTGAACTGGGGTTAAGGAGAATGGCCCTAAAGAAAGTGTCATAGTGCTACACCTTGTTAACAGACCTGATGATCCCCTAGATAAAGTGGCCAGAGGAAGTGTCAGCTGAGAAGAGTCATCACCAACTGCCTTGAAGGCAGAGACCCTATTGGATATTTCTGGGCATCTGCAGTGCTTGGCACAGAGCTTCATACAGTATAAGATGCCCAGGAAAGTGGTATTGAACTGTCGGAGTGCCAGGCCATGGGACAGTCTGAAGTCTTCCTAGGATGCATCAGTACAGAACTATGATTCTAAAGCACTGTCTGCAAAAAGGAATCCCTGTGTTCCCTCCTTCTGGAGGCTGCTTGGCTGCAAAGCTGGCCTTGATGAGAAGTAGTTTCTAAACCAAAGAAGTCTTCTAACCCAGGGTTTTCAAAGGTTGTCGTTGTTGCTGAGTTTGGTGTTAAAATGCAAATAATGGCCGGGCGTGGTGGCACACGCCTTTAATCCTAGCACTTGGGAAGCAGAGGCAGGCGGATCTTTGTGAGTTCAAGGCCGGCCTGGTCTACAGACTGAGTTCCAGGACAGCTGGGACTACAGGGAGACCTTGTCTTGAAAAGACCAAAAAAAAAAAAAAAAAAATGCAAATAATGACTAATTTAGTGTAAACTCCAAAGCACAACTAAATAAAAACCCTGAATTAAATGTAGACTGATTAGTTTATGGGTATAAAGGAATGAGAAAATGCCTGTCCTGTATAAAGCAGCCTACTAATGAGTTTATTTTATTTAGGAGTATTTTATCAACCAACTGAAGATAGAAGGAGTAGGACACCTCCCTCGCCGTGTAACAAATGAAATCGCAAGTAACAGTCGCTATGAAGTGTATACACAAGGTGGTATTATATTTGCAACAAGTCGAATACTTGTGGTTGATTTCTTGACTGATAGAATACCTTCAGATTTAATAACTGGTAAGAATTTGAAATCTTATTCCTTATCCAATGTAGATATGTTTATTTGTGTCTGCCCCCTCTGCTAAATGCCAAAAAGCTTCTTGTGGGCATTACTAAATCTTCTCAGACAACATTATACTTTAAGCTGTTCTCACAATATCTGACACATTGTGACTGCTCAGTAAATATTTTTGACTATTTATGTCAAATAAGCACCATCATATATCAGGTGATTGTGATTGGTTCTGAGAGCTATGTGATTTAGCTATTGTGTGAACATCTTAGAGCTTACCTACAAAAGCCTGGATATTGTAGCTTGTTTGGACATTGATCTCTTTTTTTTTAAGAATTTTTTTTATTTATTATTTTTTATGTGTATGAGTGTACCGTCTGCATGTAGGTTGGTGCACCCATGTCGTGTAGTACCGTGGAGGTCATAAGAGGGCGTCAGATTCCCCTGGAACTAGAGTTAAAGACAGTTCTTAGCCACCATGTGGGTGCTGGGAATTGAACCTAGGTCTTCCGCAAGAGCAGACGGTGCTCTTAACCGCTGAGCCATTTCTCCAGCCCCTAGACATTGACCTCTTGATGCAACCAAGAGACATAGTAAATGTGAGATCTATGGTGCTGCTGGCACGAACTCAGCACACTGTTTCACACCTAAATTATTGTTTCTGTAAGGAGAGGACCTCCAAACTAAGAAGAAAAGGCATAATACAGTAAATACATTAACCAGAACATAGCCCTTTACCATTATTACCAAGTATTGTATATAGACTACATAATTACACATGCTGTACATTTATATCACTGTCAACACAGTAAGTTGTTTGTATTTGCATCACTACAGACCCAGGAATCATGCTATGACATAATTGCTACTATTAGAACATAGGTATTTTTCAGTTCTGTTCAATCTTTGGGACCAGCATCATGCATGTGGTCCTTTGCCATTTGAAACTTCATTATGTGGTTTGTGACTATGTAAGATTTGACTTTTGTTACTTATATTCAGTAAATACTTTAGTTCACAGGCATTAGCCTAGATTTAGGATGTAACTAGACTTGAAATGTTTATAAACAATCTTCTTAGATTTCTAAAAAATACTGGTTTTCTTGTCCCATGATCTGAAATTAAACCAAGTAGTTGCTTAATAATTTTGCAGAAAAAAAGTGGGGGGAATAGAAAAACAATCATTATCACTTGTCCCTTCGCAAACCTTTTCCAATTTCCCCAAAGCTAATCTAAGAGTCTAGTCCCACCATGTACCCTCCACCTACCCCATGCCTCACCCCAGCCTTAGTACCAGAGCACTGCAGTACTTGTGTCTGTTCAGGTCTGGCTCACCATAAGATAAGCTTCATAGCAGGAAGGACTAGTTCATCCCAGGCTGAATAGCAGGTACCTGGTAGATAATGTGGATTTGTAGACTGGTAATGAGTGAATGCATGGTACTCTTCAGTGACCTGCTGGAGGGCAGAAAGCTATGAAATTCCTAAGCATGCTTTCCAGTGTGTCTTTTCTGTTGTTCTGAACCTAAATATTTAGTGACTAAATACATGAATGGTTTGTGTGGCTCATGGAGAACTGAGTGAGGAAAAGTCGCATCATTCTTTTGTAGCCTCTCTCATAATCTTAGACAATGGCTGTGGTGGTGTTTGAGTGAGAATGGCCCCCATAGGCTCCAGGTATTTGGATATTTTCTCCCCAGTTGGTGTGGTGATGCTGGAGGCAGCATGTCACTGGGAGCGGGCTTAGAGAGTTCAAAAAGCCTTGTCGATCTCCGTCCAGTCATGCACTGCTTCACGAGCCTGCTTGAAGACGTGAAGCGCTGTCCTTTGTATCCTGCTCTGGCCCCACCTGCTACCATGCCTCCCCACCAGGGTAGACTCTAATGTCAAATAAACTCCTTTTTTTTTTTTTGTCTTTTTGAGACAGGGTCTCCCTTTAGTCCCAGCTGGCCTGGAGCTCTCTCTGTACACCAGGCTGGCCTTAAACTCACAGAGATCCGCCTGTCTATGCCTCCTGAGTGCTGGGATTAAAGGCATGTGCTACCACACCAGGCACAAACTCTTCCTTTTGTAAGTTCCCTTGATCATGGTATTTCTATCACAGCAACAGAAAAGTAACTAATACAGAGACACAGGCCATGCACCCAACCTGATTTTGAATGCTATCAACCTGGCTCATACACAAGGCTCTTAAGTTTCCTGAATTTCATGTTTCTTTTAAGTCAAGAAAATAGTATCTCAGAATGATCAGGATTACCATACTGCCAGGTACCCGGTAAACTCCTAATAAATAATAGCAAAATAAGTTGCCTTTTGGTAACTAGAAAACTCGTTACGTCTAAAGTCTCTTAGGTTTACTGCTTTTAAATGTGTAAGCTTGGTTTTTACATTTCTAAAATGAAAACAGTTATCTAAGGCCAGGTATGGTGGATCACTCCTTTAATCCCAGCAACTGGGAAGCAGAGACAGGCAGATCTCTGTGAGCTCCAGGACAGCCTGGTCTACATACTTTCAGGCCACCCAGGGACTTAGAGTGAGAACCTGTCTAAATAAACAAATACATGTATGTCTAAAAACTACCACTAGATGTCAGTATTACATTGCGTCAGTCAGCCTGCCTAGTCTGAATCAATGCCCTTTCCGCCACCTAGCCTACAGGTGGTTCCTGACTGAAACTGCCACATTCACACTCTCCATTTCTGCTCACTCACTACCCATGCAAAAGAAATAGGAGGATGTGCTCATTGCTAAAACTGAGCCCTAACACTTCATAAAGAATTCAGAATATGGGGCTGGAGATATGGCTCAGAGGTTAAGAGTGCCAACTGCTCTTGCATTGTACGACATGGGTGCACCAACCTACATACAGACAGTACACTCATACACATAAAAATATTTAACAATTTTTAAAGAATTCAGAATATGTGCTTCTTGATTTTTTTTAAGCTCATGTTAGATTTTATGCCCAGTGACAAAAGTCAGCCAACATTTATCATACTAAGAGTTCCTTGTTTGACAGGAATAGAGAAGTGAACATCTTCTAGGTTTGAGCTCACCTTCCCCATGCACCAGCTGTGTGTCCTTGGGCAAATATCTCAACTTCTCTATGTCTAGCATTGAGCCAGGTATGGTGACTCTTACCTGTAATCCCAATGCTCAGGAGACAGAGGCAGGGAGATCAGTTTGGTTTCAAGGACAGCCTAGACTACAGAATGAGACCCTGTTTCAAAAAAGGGGAAAAAAAAGTCTAGAGCATCAAGGTACATAGTAAGTAAGCATTCTGTGGTCATTACCTCTTGTCACAACTTCCCTGTCCAGTGGCAGAGATAGACAAAGCAGTCACTGTAGCAGACATGGTGGTACATGCCTATGAACCTGGCACTCAGGAAACCAAGGCAGAAGGACTGCCAGCCAGGCCCCTATAGCAAGACCCTGTCTCAAATATACCTTCAAAAAGAAAGAAATTACAATAAGGTGTGGACAGGGTATTAAATGTCCTAAAACCTTAAAAGTACAGCCTCCTAGTGGCACAGGCCCGTCATCCTAGCTTCTCAGAAGGCTGAGGCAAGAAGAGCACAGAGTTGTCTGTCCAGCCTGCAGAGTGAGTTCAAGGCCAGCCTGAATACCTTGGTGAGACCTTGTCTCACCAAGTGAACAGAAGACTGGGGAAGTATCGCTATTAGTAGAGTGTTCTCCTAGCATGTGCAAGGCCCCGGCCTCAGTCTCCAGCATTGCGTAAGCCAGTGTGGTGGCACACGCCTTAATCCCAGCACTCAGAAGTTAATGGCAGGAGCAGTTCAGGCTCATTCTTGGCTATATAACTAACTAGAGGCCAGCCTGAAATTCATGAGATCCTGTCTCTAAAAGAAAAAGGCTCCTATAGCACTGAAATGGCCCCAAACCAAGCTACTGCTGCTTTTTGTACAGAGGACCCTGAGTCGGTGCCACTCTGCTCGTGCTCCGGAATCCCTGGCTTCCCGCGTGCTTTCTGGATGACCTTAGTATTGGCCAAGTTGCCACTGGGCTGTGGTCTGATAATACCCACGTGCAAAGGGATCAAATGAAGTCATAGTATATAGACGCACCTAAGACTGTGTGTCTGGGGTATGCTATTAGTTCTCTCCTGTTCTAAAACAATAGCAGCCTTTTGGAATATATTGTCTTTTTGAGATAGGGTCTCCCTTTAGTCCTAGCTGGCCTGGAGCTCACTCTGTAGACCAGGCTGGCCTTGAACTCCCAGAGATCCACCTGCCTCTGCCTTCCATGTGCTGGGATTAAAGGTGTGTGCCACCATGCCCGGCCTAAGAAGGTTCTCAGCCACCATGTGGGTGCTGGGGATCAAACCCGGGTCCTCTGCAAGAGCAGTCAGTGCTCTTAACTACTAGGCCATCTCTCCACCCCCACCATGTACTATTTCTATCTTATATGCAGTAAACACTCATGTATGTGTGTGGGCCTGTGCACATGTATACACCAGAGGAGCACATCTGCTGTCCTGCTCTAGCACTGTCTGCCTTATGCCCTTGAGACAGGCCCTCTCACTGAACCTGCAGCTAGGCTGTGGACAGCAAGCCCCAGTGATCCTGTCTCTTGTCTATAGCACTGGGGTTACAGGTGCACAGTGTGCCAGGCTTTTTATGTGGATGCTGAGGATTTAAACTCTGGTCCTCATGCTTGTGCAGCAAGCACTCTTACCCCCTAAGCCATCTCCCCAGACCCTTTATGTAATATTTCAACACAGGCTAACAATGTGGCCCATGGAATTCTTGGGAAAACCCCCTTACTAGATACAAAAATACTTTGTGAGTGTTAAATATGTTATGTATACTAGTGTTACTGAAAATTCTTTGTCTTTAAATTTATAAATTAATTTTTACCATATCTGCAAAACAAGTTAATTAGCTAGAGTAAATATTTAATTCCACCTACTTCATTACAAAGGTTAAAACAAAATAATAAAATCTAAAATGAGTTATTAAACTGTAAGAAGTGTTCATATATCACTATACCATTTTCAAGGCCATATGAGTAATGACAATAGGCCCTAAAACAAGAACATGGCTGTACATGCATAATAAGCTCTAAAACCGGTGTTGTGTGTGTGTGTGTATGCATACATAGCTTGAATTTAGGTCTAAAATACATATGTATGTACATACATAGTCAGCTTTAGTTCTAAAACCTTGAGAATCATAGAATAATTGAAGTTTTTACCTAGAATTGACATCTGTCCACTCTTAGGTCATCTCTTGCTTCTCTCTAATTTATCCCTTCACACAGTGCATCAGATGGTGGAAGTGGGGCTAGCAAGTGAGCTCAGCACCTACGACCTGAAGTCAGGCTTCAGAGTCCACACAGAACCTATGACCTGAAGTCAGCCTTCAGAGTCCACACAGAGCCTATGACCTGAAGTCAGCCTTCAGAGTCCACACAGCACCTATGACCTGAAGTCAGCCTTCAGAGTCCACACAGAACCTAATGACCTAAAGTCAGCCATTAGAGTCCACACAGAACCTAATGACCTAAAGTCAGCCTTCAGAGTCCACACAGAGCCTATGACCTGAAGTCAGCCTTCAGAGTCCACACAGAACCTAATGACCTAAGTCAGCCTTCAGAATCCACACAGTACCTAATGACCTGAAGTCAGTCTTCATGGTCCACACAGAGCCTAATGACCTAAAGTCAGCCTTCAGAGTCCACACAGAGCCTATGACCTGAAGTCAGGCTTCAGAGTCCACACAGAACCTAATGACCTAAAATCAGCCTTCAGAATCCACATAGAACGATAACTGACTCCCATTGTCCCCTGACCGCCACACATGGTAGGCTGTGCCTGCACGCATGCCACATGCATACACACACATGAAAGAGAGAGAGAGAGAGAGAGAGAGAGAGAGAGAGAGAGAGAAATTACATGCACACAGAAATAATAAACAAACAAGTAGTTTGAATAATATGATGGCCCACACCTTTGATCCTGCAGTCAGGACGCAGAAGCAAGCAGAACTCTGAGATCTAGGCTAACCTGGTCTACATAGCAACTTCCAGGTCAGCTGGGGCTACATGGAGACCATATCTCAAAAAAAGGAAAAAAATGAGTATATTAAAGATCTTCTGGTTTGTTATTCTGATATTTTAAATGAGGAAATAGAATTTTCCTCTTTTTGTATGTGTGCTTACATGTGTGTAGATGCACACCCATGTTTGCATACATGTGGAGGCCTGATACTGACATCAGGTGTCTTCCTCTGTCTCTCTCCACTTCATTCATTGAGGCAGGGTCTCTCACCGGCTGGAGTCAGAGCTTGCCAATGCTGGCTAAGCAGCTTACTCAGGGGTCCGAGTCTCTGGCTCCCAGGTGTTGTAGTTAGAGGCAGCTGCACAGCCCCCAGCTTTGACAAAGGCCAGTCCTGCCTGCATGGCAAGTGCTTCATCCTCAGCTACAACCCTACCCCCTTTCTTGTTGCTAAGATTCAGAGGTATGATGTAACCACACAGACCACAAAGTCATGTATGACCAGGCATGATCCTAGCACTCAAGAGGCTGAGGCGGGAAGATCATGAGTTTAAGGCCAGGTGAGCTAAATATCAAGTTCCTGTCTGTATGTTTAATTAAATTTGTTCATTGGGTTGGAGAGATGGCTCAGCAGTTAAGAGAACTAGCAGGTCTTACAGAGGACCCAGGTTTGATTCCCAGCACCTATATGGCAGCTACCAACCACCAGTTCTCCAGTTCCAGGGGAATCCAGCACCTTTTTCTGACCTCCTTGGGCATTGCATGACACAGGTGCACTTCTTATACTCAGACGCCTAAACTAAAATAATATTTTAAAAATTGCTCATTAAAAGCTTTTATTTTAAATGGGTTAGTTTGCCTCCTTACTGACTGTATCTAAAAGTTCCCTTCTTCTATTGGGAGGCAGATGTTACCAAGACTTATAAAATGGAGGTGTTCTGTATCATTCCCCACCTGATTCCCGTGGAGAACAGGTGACTCTTCTGCTGCAGCATGCTGCTCCAAGGCCTTTGCTCGGGTGTCTTTCCCCCAGCCTGGGCCCCTCATGTGCAGGTGCTGCTGCTGCACATGGCTCACTTCCTCATCCACACCCTCCCTCACAGTCGTGGCAGTGAGGTCTCCGGTCTGAAATCCCACGCGCCATCCACTTTCAGGCTGCCTTCCCTCCGGTTTGCTTTTTCTCCTCAGCACTTGTAACATGAAAGGTTTTACTCATGCTCTGTTCTGGGTGAGCATCTGCAGCCCCTCCTAGAACAGTGCCTGCCTAGTCTCAAGTAGACATTCCAGAAAAATGTGAGTGAGCAAAAGGAAGCTTGGAAATGACAGGGTGTCTGTGATTTCAACCCTGACTCCCCAGGCATCCTCGTGTACAGAGCCCACAGAATCATTGAGTCCTGCCAGGAAGCCTTCATCCTGCGCCTCTTCCGCCAGAAAAACAAGCGCGGCTTCATCAAAGCTTTCACAGACAATGCTGTTGCCTTTGACACTGGGTTTTGTCATGTGGAAAGAGTGATGAGGAATCTTTTTGTGAGGAAGCTCTATCTGTGGCCGAGGTAAGTGACATTATGGGACACAGTTTTTTGTCAGGAGAGGAGCTTTAACTTAGCTGCACTTCAGTGCAGTGTGACAGAATATGATGTGAAACTTGCCGTCCTGGCAGTAAGTGCCATTCCTTTAAAAAATTACTGTGTGCGTCTGTGTGTCTGGGTTTCCTTTTTCTGAAGAGTACCATTATACTATTTTTCTTTTATTTGATTATGCCTTATTTCAGAAATTAGGAAACTGCCTGTAAATATTTGAGACATTAGAGGTATAGTTAACTCAGTCCCGCTGATAAGAACACAGAAGCAGGTCCAGCAAGAGAGCTCAGCAGGTAAAGGAGCTTGCTGCCAAGCCTGATGACCTGAGTGCACTCCCTGGGAACCACATGGTGAAAGGAGAGAACTGACTCCCAAAGTTCTCTGACCTCTGAGTGTGCATGCACACACCACATACAAACACACACACACACATAAATAAATAAATAAATAAATAAATTAATTAATTAATTAATGTAATTTCAGAAAGAATGCAAAGGCTGGGGGGCTGGCTCATCAGATAAAGGTGCTTGCTGCGAATGTTGATGACCCAAGTTCAATCTTTAACACCCACATGGTTGTCCTTTGACCTCCACACATGAACTATGACGTGCATATACACACATGCACACAAGATAAATGAAATTTTTATTTTATTTTTTTTTGCCCTTTTTTTATTTTTTAATTTTTTTTAATTTCTGTATGTGTATGAATGTACTGTCTGCATGTGAGTCTGTGCACCCGTGTCGCACAATGCCGCAGAGGTCAGAAGGGGGTCTCAGATTCCCCTGGAACTGGAGTTCTCCTGGAATTGGAGTTTCAGACGGTTCTCGGCCGCCATGTGGGTGCTGGGGATCAAACCCGGGTCCTCTGCAAGAGCGGTCAACGCTCCTAACCGCTAGGCCATCTCTCTAGCCTGATAAATGAAATTTTTAAAAACCACTCTGAAATACTCTAGACATTAGGAACACAGTGGCCGCAGCCACACTCCGTCACACTATGAAAACAGGCGCTGAATTGGCTGGAACCAGTTTCCCAGCCCTGTCTTGTTGAGAAATGCTCTGCCCAGGGAGGCTCAATGTATTTTCTTTTTTTCTTTTCTTTTTTTTTGTTTTTGAGGCAGGGTCTCCCTGCTGTCCTGGAACTCACCAGGTAGAGCAGGCTGGCCTCGAACTCACAGAGATCCACCTGCCACTGCCTTTGCTTCCTGAGTACTGAGATTAAAGGTGTGCAGCACCACCCCTGGCATCAGTGTATTCTTAAAAGCTTTGTCAGTGTGCTTTGTCTTTTGTTCATAGCTGTTGAAACTAGAAAAGACTTGAAAGCTCTCTGTCCCCTTAGGTTCCACGTAGCAGTCCACTCATTTTTAGAGCAGCACAAGCCTGAGGTGGTGGAGATCCATGTGTCCATGACCCCTGCTATGCTGGCCATCCAGACAGCCATCCTGGACATCTTAAATGCATGTCTGAAGGAGCTAAAGGGCCACAACCCCTCCCTGGAGGTGGAAGATCTGTCACTGGAAAATGCTCTTGGAAAGCCCTTTGACAAGGTGCGCCTCCGCCCCTTCCTCCTCCCTCCCTTCCTCCTCCTCCTTCTCCCTCTTCCTCCTCGTCCCCTCCGTCCTCCTTCCTCTCCTACTCCCCCTCCTCCCTTCTCTCCTTCCTCTTTCTCTTTTCTAATTTTTTTTAATTGATTTTATTTATTTCTGTGTGTGTATGAATGTACTGTCTGCATGCAAGCCTGTGCACCCGTGTCGTGCAATGCCGCGGAGGTCAGAAGAGGGTGTCGGATTCCCCTGGACCTGGAGTTCTCCTGGAATTGGAGTTTCAGATGGCTCTCGGCCGCCATGTGGGTGCTGGGGATTGAACCCGGGTCCTCTGCGAGAGCGTCGGTGCTCCCAACCGCTAGGCCATCTCTCCAGCCCCCCTCTCTTTCTCTTTTCTAACTTAGCTTGTTAGGTTGTCATTTTAAAGAATGCAAAGTATTTTAATATTTGCAATGTTCTCTGTAGGAATTTGCTGTTATTTTTAAATTAAACTGGAAGTGATTTAAAGTGGAGCTGCTTTGGCTTACTGGAAAAAGAGTAATTTGCAGTAAAATCTGTGGCTTGGCACATAGCATAGGTCTGACTTTTCCAGTTATGCAGAAAGTAAATATCTGTATCATCAAGAGCAGGCTAACTAATGGTTTTGCTGCAAAATGACAGCTTTTGGGTATCTGTAGGTACAAGAATTTTATATATAAGAATGCTTCATGATTGTACAAGAATGAATTTACCATCTTTGAATAAGAAATGATTTGGATGAATTTATATTACTGGGAATTGTGAAACTAGTTCTTTGTCAAAACTGCATTCTGAACTAAGGAAATGGTAAGCTTTCAGTTCAAGGATTTTGATTCCTTTTTTTTTTCACCACAGCTTAATATTAAGTATATAAGTGTCAAACCTGTAATGAATTATAGAGCAAAAAAAAAAAAGCTCTTTAAAATATCCCAGGCAGTCTTTTTTTTTTAAACATGCCCTTTAAACTCTGAATCAGTCTCCTTATGTTTGAAAATAATGCATGATGACTATAAAAAAGGAAAATTTAACTTCTCATTTCTCTGGTTGTTCTAAAAAAATCAGTCTGTCTATTCTTACGTAAAGCTAATTTCATGTGTTCTGTTTCCTATGCCTCTATCTTAAAGTGTGTTATAATTTAGTGCATGGTAATTAAAAAAAAAAACCCTTCATCTTCTTTTAATAGACTATATTTGTCCTAGGAAAACAAGACATAACCTACAGTATTCCATTCTGTCCACCATCCTCTGGCAGCATGTTTTATATGTTCTTACATTAATCACATCTAAATATACACAGAGCTTGCATCTGTAGAAAGAAAATATAAGAGGCCTGTTGGTGCATGGCCAGTTTATCTAGGCTTGTTCTAGAGCCTTCCTGTTGGTGCATGGCTGGTTTGTCTAGGCTAGTTCTAGAGCCTTCCCGTTGGTGCATGGCTGGTTTGTCTAGGCTAGTTCTAGAGCCTTCCCGTTGGTGCATGGCTGGTTTGTCTAGGCTAGTTCTAGAGCCTTCCTGTTGGTGCATGGCTGGTTTGTCTAGGCTAGTTCTAGGCCCTTCCTGTTGGTGCATGGCTGGTTTGTCTACGCTAGTTCTAGAGCCTTCCTGTTGGTGCATGGCTGGTTTGTCTACGCTAGTTCTAGAGCCTTCCTGTTGGTGCATGGCCGGTTTGTCTAGGCTAGTTCTAGAGCCTTCCTGTTGGTGCATGGCTGGTTTGTCTAGGCTAGTTCTAGGCCCTTCCTGTTGGTGCATGGCTGGTTTGTCTAGGCTAGTTCTAGAGCCTTCCTGTTGGTGCATGGCTGGTTTGTCTACGCTAGTTCTAGAGCCTTCCTGTTGGTGCATGGCCGGTTTATCTAGGCTAGTTCTAGAGCCTTCCTGTTGGTGCATGGCCGGTTTGTCTAGGCTAGTTCTAGGCCCTTCCTGTTGGTGCGTGGCTGGTTTGTCTAGGCTAGTTCTAGAGCCTTCCTGTTGGTGCATGGCTGGTTTGTCTAGGCTAGTTCTAGAGCCTTCCTGTTGGTGCATGGCTGGTTTGTCTAGGCTAGTTCTAGAGCCTTCCTGTTGGTGCATGGCTGGTTTGTCTAGGCTTGTTCTAGGCCCTTCCTGTTGGTGCATGGCTGGTTTGTCTACGCTAGTTCTAGAGCCTTCCTGTTGGTGCATGGCTGGTTTGTCTACGCTAGTTCTAGAGCCTTCCTGTTGGTGCATGGCCAGTTTATCTAGGCTAGTTCTAGAGCCTTCCTGTTGGTGCATGGCCGGTTTGTCTAGGCTAGTTCTAGGCCCTTCCTGTTGGTGCGTGGCTGGTTTGTCTAGGCTAGTTCTAGAGCCTTCCTGTTGGTGCATGGCTGGTTTGTCTAGGCTAGTTCTAGGGCCTTTCTATTGGTGCATGGCTGGTTTGTCTAGGCTAGTTCTAGAGCCTTTCTGTTGGTGCATGGCCGGCTTGTCTAGGCTAGTTCTAGAGCCTTCCTGTTGGTGCATGGCCAGCTTGTCTAGGCTAGTTCTAGAGCCTTCCTGTTGCTCAGTGAGCCTCACTAATTCTGCATTGTTTCCACCGTGTCCCAGCTTGCTCATCCAGAGACTACTTCTCCTTAGTGTGGACTTGTCAGATGAGAGGTCATCCATCTGTTGTGGCACTACTTCTGTTCATAGAAACAGCTTGTTGACTTTCTCCCATTTATCAGGCCTTTTCTGTCTGACAGGGCATGTGCACAAGTCTCTCCTTGAACCTAGAGCTACCAGCAGCCCCAGCCATCCTCCTGTCCCTGCTCCTCACAGCACTGGAGTTATAGGCACATACCCAGCTTTTTACATGGGTTCTGGGGATTTGAACTCACCTCCTCATGCTTGCACAGCAGGCACTCTTAACCATTGAGCCATCACCCCGACATACCCACACCCCTTGACATTAATGTAATAAGCATAAAAAAAGATTTATCCCACCTAGTTATAAAGATTGTAGTAACAGGACACTGTGCTTGGGGCTGGACAGATGGCTCAGTGGTTAAGAGTACACAGTGCTCTTACAAAGGACCATAGTTTAATCCCAGCACTCATATCAGGTGGCTCACAACTCCCTGTAACTCCTGCTCCAGGTGATCTGACACCTACTTCTGGCCTTGGTGGGCACTGCACTCATGTGTACAAACACATTCAGACACACACATATCATTAACAAATAAAAATCATTTATACCTGGGTGTGGTAGTGTATACCTTTAATCTAGGACGTCCAAGGCAGAGACAGGCAGATCTCTGTGAGTTCAAGGCCAGCCTGGTCTACATAGCAAGTTCCAGGGCAGCTGGGGCTACAAGGAGACTCAGTCTCAAAATGTGTATATATATGTACATATATATATATATATGTGTATATATATATATATATGTCATTTTTTTAAAAATGACACTATACTTGAGAAATTAACCTTTACTAGGATTTGAGGAACTGAAATTTTCTAGCCATTTCCTTGGAACATAATATTTGAGGAATTTATTGTAGTAAAATAAGCACAATACCATTTTTATATGTTCAGTGAATAGTCCTTCTTGAAACTATGATCTATATTAAGAGCCATATTGAACATATTTTAGCAGTACTAAATTTTACTCTTTTTTCAGACAATCCGCCATTACCTAGACCCTTTGTGGCATCAGCTTGGAGCCAAAACTAAATCCTTGGTTCAGGATTTGAAGATCTTGAGAACCTTGCTGCAGTATCTGTCTCAATATGATTGTGTTACATTTCTCAATCTTCTGGAATCTCTGAGAGCAACAGAGAAGGCTTTCGGTCAGAACTCAGGTGTGTGATAAAAATGCTAACATTATTCTAGGAGCTTGTTTGGATAAAGTGTTGGTGGGGTTTAGGTATGGAGAGTTCTATATTCAACTGCATGTTAGAAATTATATTTTATGTTCATTGCACAAGAATGTAGATTTTTTATTGATAGCTAATGTTTCCGCCTACTTAACTTCTGTTCTGTATAATAATAAATATTCATATCCATTCCCAGTCATTTTATTTCTAGAAAAAAAAGACCATATAGCACAGTCTCCAACTTAGAAATAGGTTGTGTTCTGGAAGTTTAGTTGTTAGGAATTTAAAATTCATTTTCCTCAGAGACATCAAGGGACAGGTCTCACCAGCTAGAGTGTCAGAGACTTGAGAGATTGGTCTGGGAATAGATATGTGCACAGTTGACAGCTATCCTGTTTTCCTATGCCTTTCCCCTAGTACCCAAGACCCTTGGCCCCTAGGATCAAGTTGTAATACAATGGTAGTATTTATTGCTTCTTCAGGACATTCTTAAGTTCAAGGCTGGGGATATAGCTCAGTGGTAGAGCACTTACCTAGCACACATGGGCCCTGGATACAATCCCACATACACACACACACAAAAGTAGTGGACTGCAAAAGCATGAGAGGAAAGAATGCACTGGCTTGTGGCAGACTTTGTCACCTCTGCTGTGATTTATGTAAAGGCACCACAGAGTTCTCACCACCCTCGCTGGGTAGGTCAGCAGCAGCATCTTAGTGTGATTATAGGAAAAGTTTTGGTATCACACACTCCCATGAAAACCTCATAGGAATTTCTAGAGAAGTCCCTGGGCCACACGTTGAAAACCACTCATCTACCCAAGCAGAAGCCTCATAGAGCAGCAAGAGAAATGGAGGCAAGTTTCCTCTGAAAGCAAGATGATAGCCAGCCCTAGATGTATTATGTCATGTGACCATTAGAGATTGTTTAAAATCACCACTAATTCATGTCTTTTTTCTTTTTAACCATTCCTATTAGGTTGGCTTTTTCTTGATGCTAGCACCTCCATGTTCATAAATGCTCGTGCGAGAGTTTATCGTACCCCAGATGCCAAAGTGAGCAAAAAGGACAAACTGTCTGAAAAGGTGGAGACTCAGGAAGGGCAAGGTACCCTGTAGTCTTCAGTCTTTAAACCCATCCTTCATTTAAGTTGGGGTGGAAAAGTGTAATTTAAAAATCGTCAGCCACCAGGCATGGTGGCACACGCCTTTAATCCCAGCACTCTTTAATCTCAGCACTGGGAAGGCAGAGGCAGGCGGATTTCTGTGAGTTCAAGGTCAGCCTGGTCTACATAGCAAGCTCCAGGCCAGCTGGGACTAAAGAGAGACCCTGTCTCAAAAACACCAAAAAAAAAAAAAAAATCTTCAGCCATGTGCTAAGTGTACAGGTGTATGCAGTAAATGGTAACCAGGTGGGACTCCATTGCCAGAGAATTCCACGTGACAATGTCAAGTATTCTTACTGCTGTATGAGAACTTTTATTTTAAAAAAATGAACTTTTATAAATTGCTTCTTTATTTTATAAAATTTTAAGACATTACTATTTTGGGCACTTAAAATCTTAGTGGAACATTTTAACATCCTTTGTAACTCTTAAAGGCCATGAATATGCTAGAAAGAATGAGTTCTAGTTTTATTGCAGGATTTATCTAGTATGTATCAAATACCTTTTTATAAAGGCATAGGATAGGATAAGGTTAATACTAGTTGTCTGCTTAGTTTAAAAATCTATTTAAAACTTGGGGCTGGAGAGATGGCCTAGCGGTTAAGAGCGCCGACTGCTCTTACAGAAGACCCGGGTTCGATCCCCAGCACCCACATGGCGGCCGAGAACCGTCTGAGACTCCAATTCCAGGAGAACTCCAGCTCCAGGGGAATCCGAGACCCTCTTCTGACCTCCGCGGCATTGCACGACACGGGTGCACAGACCTGCATGCAGACAGTACATTCATACACATACAGAAATAAATGAAATTAAAAAATTAAAAAAAAAAAATCTATTCAAAACTTAATGAGTTCATAATATGTTTGAATAAGAAATAAAAAGAAATAGCTGTTACTTGATTTTATTCATGTTCAGGATTGTGATAACCATACGGCTATTGGAATTAATAGATTCTGTTAATACTGATTTCTTATTTTGTGTAACTGTATATGTATAGTGTCATAAGTGATAGTTCACACCGAATCATCTCTATTATCTGTGCATGTGACCTATCTGTAACAGGAAACCTGTGTTGATGTATATTGGAACCACATTTCAGTTAGATTGTCAGTAGGCTTTTTGAGGGAAGTGGTTCCTGTCAAGCATTATGAAGAAAGCTCAAGGAGATGCCCTTGAGGTACTGGTGTTTTCTGTTTTTATTAAAAGCCTCTGTAATACTTTATGGATAGATGTTGTCATATAGAATGAGGTTATCTTTCATTTCCATACAGAAACACAAAAGGAACTGGTTCTAGAAAGCAACCCAAAGTGGGAGGCACTGACTGAAGTACTGAAAGAAATAGAAGCAGAAAATAAAGAGAGTGAAGCCCTTGGTGGTCCAGGTAGGAAAAAGGAAGATGGTGACATTTGCTTAATCTTTATTTGGTATTTTAGGTTTTGTTTTCGTTTCAGTTTTTTGAGACAAGCTCTCAAATCAGCACAAGTTGCTCTTGAAATCACCCAGTAGCTGAGGCTGGCCTCAAAGTCTTGATCCTCCTTCCTCCACCTTTCTACTGCTGACCTTACTGTTGATGCCACCACGCCCCCTTGGTTAGCTGTGCAAGTAACCCACTGCTGAGATTGGTAAAACTAACACCTAGATTGGTAAACCTGAGGTCCCAGGGGTCACTTCACCTTGTTTATTGGCTGTGTCTCTCCAGGTTGAGTCACTGAATATTCATGAAGCACATTTTTCACTGGTTGGATTCTCGGGACTTCTATGTAAAGATTTGGCTAATCTCTATCTGTATTCAATAGGTTTTAAATCTAGAGTCCCTAAGGAGTCATGCTTTTTCTGTTTTGTATCCCCAGCCAAATATCTTTCCAAAGAAGCTTAAACTCTCTTTTTGACTGAGTCCTAAAAAAAAGCCTCCAAATTTTAGACTTTTTAACTTCAGACATGGGTATGTTAGCAGATGAGCACAGTAGACTAAACCAAAGCTTTAAGTTTAAAAATAAACTAAAGCCGGGTGTGGCAGCTCATGACTTTAATCCCAGCACTTAAGACCCAGAAGCAGATGGGTCTCTCTAAGATTGAGGCCAGCCTGGTCTACATAGCAAGTTTCAGGCCAGCTGGGGCTACAAGGAGCCCTGTCTCAAAAAATAAAACTAGAAGCCGGGCATGGTGGTGCATACCTTTTAATCCTAGTACTTGGGAGGCAGAAGCAAGCGGATCTCTGTGAGTTCAAGGCCAGCCTGGTCTACAGAGTGAGTTCCAGGACAGCTGGGGCTACAGGGAGACCCTGACTCGAAAAGACCAATAAATAAATAAATAAATAAATAAATAAATAAATAAATAAATAAATAAAATAAATAATAAAATAAAACAAAACTAGATATAAAGTAAAGCTAGCTGTTTGAAAATACTCACTGAATCTTTGAACTCCTGCAAAGCAATAAAGGCACAGGAGTGAAGAGGGAGGGCAGTGGGGAGAACAGCTGAGAACAAAGCATGAGGACAAACAAGGGGAACCAATTACTCTGTATTCTCACCTTAAAAGTTAACATTAAAAATGGCACTCAAGGGACTGGAGAGATGGCTCCATGGTTAAGAGCACTTGCTGCTCTTACAAGTTCAGTTCCTGGCACCTATGTTGAGAGGCTCAAAACCATCTGTACCCCAAGTTCCAGAAGATCCAGCACCCTCTTCTGGCCTCATAGGCATTCATATACACATACAAAGAGACAAATAAAAATAAAATAAATATTTTTTTTCTTTCTTTCTTTTTTTTGAGACAGGGTCTCCCTGTAGCCCCAGCTGTCCTGGAACTCACTCTGTAGACCAGACTGGCCTCGAACTCGCAGAGATCTGCCTGCCTCTGCCTCCTGAGTGCTAGGATTAAAGGCGTGTGCCACCACACCTGTCTTAAAGACAGTTCTTAGCTGCCATGTGGATGCTGGGATCAAACCCAGGTCCTCTGCCAGAGCAGTCAGCGCTCTTAACCACTGAGCCATGTCTCCGGCCCCCCAAATAAATCTTTTTTTTTTTTTTTTTGGTCTTTTCGAGACAAGGTTTCCCTGTAGCCCCAGCTGTCCTGGAACTTACTCTGTAGACCAGGCTGGCCTTGAACTCACAAAGATCCACCTGCCTCTGCCTCCCAAGTGCTAGGATTAAAGGAGTGCGCCACCATGCCCAGCTCAAATAAATCTTTTTTTAAAAGTTTACTCAACCCTTATATTAGTAAATACACTGATGATGTTACTCAGAACTTAAAATCCAGAGTCATGATGCTCACTGTAGAAAAAGTAAAAAGGATTTTTAAAAAGTGAAGGAAGGGGGGCTGGAGAGATAGCCTAGCGGTTAAGAGCACCGACGCTCTTGCAGAGGACCTGGGTTCGATCCCCAGCACCCACATGGCGGCTAAGAACCGTCTGTAACTCCAATTCCAGGAGAACTCCAGTTCCAGGGGAATCCGAGACCCTCTTCTGACCTCCGCGGCATTGCACGACACGGGTGCACAGACCTGCATGCAGACAATATATTCATACACATACAAAAATAAATAATTTTAAAAAGTGAAGGAAGGGGCTGGAGAGATAGCCTAGCGGTTAAGAGCACCGACTGCTCTTGCAGAGGACCTGGGTTCGATCCCCAGTACCCACATGGCGGCTAAGAACTGTCTGTAACTCCAATTCCTGTCGAACTCCAGTTCCAGGGGAATCCAAGACCCTCATCTGACCTCTGCGGCATTGCACGACATGGGTGCACAAACCTACATGCAGACAGTACACTCATACACATACAAAAATAAATTAAAAAAAAATTTTTTTTAAAGTGAAGGAAAACTCTTTCCTCTGCCAGCTGACATTGGTGTTGGTGAGTTCCTTCCAGGTTTCTTTTATGTATTTTCTACTTCACAACATTAAAAGTCACTTGAGTGTGTCCAGCCTGCAGCCAGGGATAGCTTTGAGTGTGAACCAACACAAAATCATAACCTTAAAACATTAAGAGGTGACCATCAAGATGGCTCAGCGGGTAAAGGCACTTGTTGCCAGTGAGCCAAGTTCACTCCCCAGACACCACATGATGGAGAGAACTGACTCCCCGAAGTTGTCCTCCAATCCCCACATACACAACTGTGGCACTCAGACACCCATACACAATAAACTAATGAATAATAAATAAATGTAATAAAAACTTTTCAAATGAAAAAAAATGAGGGGTGGGGTTTTTGTAATTGTTTTGGTGACTTGATTGCACAGTTCTCAAACACGAGCTTTGGAGATGGTGTCAGGTCATGTCAGAAGTTGGACACCCTGCCAGGAAACAGAATTGAGTAGGTCAAATGGTATTGATGTTTTCAAAGTTTACTTTGTTTTTGAAACAAGGCCTTCCTATGTAGCCCTGGCTATGCTGGGACCCACTGTGTAGATCAGGCTGGCCTTGAGCTTGGGGCAGTCCTCCTGTCTCTCCCTCCTGAACTCTGGGATTGTCGGTGTGTACTGTGTCACCTGACCCGAAGCTCTTCAGGCCTGTTACTGCATTGACTTCCATAACATTCTTCTCATTTCTCACTTTACTTAGCTAACTGCAATTGGAAATTGAAACACTGTATTTTGTATGTGTGCGCATATTTTACATATATATAGCAACTTTATTAATTCAAGAAGATATTCTAAACTTTGATACTTAGTCAGCACCGTATTTTCTCACCTCGTTTCTTTGTATTATTGTCTTAGTTGCCTTGGCCAACTTAAATCACATCCACGGTTTCTGTCTACTCCCTAGATAGCAAGGAGAGTTGCATTTACCAGAGTTGATTTTTGTCTTTGGTGTTTTTAATACAGCTTTTATTGTTATAAAATCAGTCTTTATAAAATCTTCTCTGAGAATTCTTTTGTTGCTTTTAACTCTACACAATCACGTCCATCTAGAGGAAGAAGAACCCATCCATTTTTATGATTTTAAGATTTAACATTTGACTCTATAATCTATTTATTTTGGCTTATAAGATCCTTTGGAAAAATATTAATTAAGAAGCCTCACTAATGCCTTCATTATAGCATGGATTCCATTTTGACCGAGTAGTCTGGCTTCACCCGTCCTCATGTTTTATGTACCAGAGGCAGGAGCACGCAATTGGGCCCCAAGTCCCCCTTTTAAACAGTTTGTAAACTAGGTTCTTTAACAGGGAGATGGACATCCTTTCCCTAGAAAGGGCTGGGGCACCCAAAGGGGCCGAGAGAAAAGTGAAGAAGTTACCCTGACGTTTCTTGTCCCTTGCAGGTCAAGTGCTTATCTGTGCAAGCGATGACCGCACATGCTCCCAGCTGAGAGACTATCTGACCACAGGCGCCGAAGCTTTCCTACTGAGGCTCTACAGGAAAACATTCGAGAAGGACAGTAAAGCTGAAGAAGTGTGGATGAAGTTTAGAAAGGAGGATGGCGCAAAGAGAGCTACGAAATCTAACAAAAGACCCAAAGATGCCCCAAACAGACGGGCTTCTACCAAGGAAAAGACTCTCAAAAGGAAAAAGCGAAAGCTGACCCTAACACAAATGATGGGGAATGCTGAAGAACCGCTGGAGGAAGGGGGCGCCGACCAGGAGCGGCACAGAGAAGTGAGCAGCAGCCCCGAGAGCTGCCTGGGAGAAATTAAGCACGAAGAGTTTGATGTCAATTTGTCATCCGACGCAGCCTATGGCATCCTGAAGGAGCCCCTGACCATCATCCACCCGCTCCTGGGATGCAGCGACCCCTACGCCCTCACAAGGGTACTCCATGAAGTGGAGCCCAGATACGTGGTTCTATATGATGCAGAGCTCACCTTCGTCAGGCAGCTGGAAATCTACAGGGCCAGTAGGCCAGGGAAACCCCTGAGGCAAGTCAGTGTTTGCTAGATGTTTCTCCAGGCTCTTGGTATGGCAGTTCTATAGGATTCAATACCGAAACTTATCCTGCCTGCCTGTTAATTTCCTTAGATTTAGTATTTGGTTGGGAGGGATGCTGGCTAGGCTTGTGAAACCTTACATTGCTCTCTGCTGAATGGGAAAAGCTGTACCTGATGAACAGCAGCCTAGAAGATGGGTTTTCTCAGCTACTATCCGTGCCCTGTTCTGTAGGTGTGTGTAGTTTATGGGGTGCTGCAATCCACGAAGTCTAGGGAATCCTTAAAGTTAGGATCAAATCCCCTCCCCTTTCCTTCCCCTCCAACTCTCCCTCTGTCCTTCCTTCCTTCCCCTCCAACTCTGCCTCAATCCTCCCTACCACTTTCCCCTCCCAACTTCATGTGTTCTTAAACCCAGAGTGGATTTAGTGCTGCCTGTGTGTGTGAGGGTATAGAACATCTCCTGAAACATCAGGAGCCTCTCAGGGACCAGATCCCTGAAGAACATCTAAAACATTTTGTACTCTTTTTTTTTTTTATTACTTTTTAAACATTTTTTTAATTATTTATGGGTGCCTGTGCCATGTCGTACATATGAAAGTCAGAGGACAACTTGCAAGAGTGAGTTCTCTCCTTTCGGCTTTATGTGGATTCAGAGGATGGAGCTCGCTCGGTCCTCAGGCTTGGCAGTAAGCACATTCACCCCTTGAGACGTCTCGCTGGCCCACATCTTATAAATTTTAAGAAGTGACTCTAAATGTCATTCTCATAAACTAAAGTGATTGGGAGAATTACTCTACCAAGTTTTCTTAGGTTTCAAAGAACTATCCATTGAAAGATGTACTGATCTATCAGATGAGAAAGTGATTCCTCCTGAAGAATATGGTGTTCTCATTCTCCAGCTTAGCTGAGGGGAAACAAACAACAAAATTAATATCCTGACCTCAGTCTGAACCAGAAAGAGAGCCAAGAGAAAGCTTTCTAGCAGCTTGACGAAAGCACCCCTTAGAGCAGAGGTGGGCAGAGAAGCCGGGTCAGCATCAGGACAGACGGACGGAGTGCAGCACCACAGGATAGGACAGACAGAGTGCAATCACCACAGGGTAGGACAGACAGAGTGCAGTCACCACAGGGTAGGACAGATGGAGTGCAGTCACCACAGGGTAGGACAGACAGAGTGCAGTCACCACAGGGTAGGACAGACGGAGTGCAATCACCACTGGGTAGGACAGACAGAGTGCAGTCACCACAGGGTAGGACAGATGGAGTGCAGTCACCACAGGATAGGACAGACGGAGTGCAGCACCACAGGATAGGACAGACGGAGTGCAGCACCACAGGGTAGGACAGACAGAGTGCAGTCACCACAGGGTAGGACAGACGGAGTGCAGTCACCACAGGGTAGGACAGACGGAGTGCAGTCACCACAGGGTAGGACAGACGGAGTGCAGTCACCACAGGGTAGGACAGACGGAGTGCAGTCACCACAGGGTAGGACAGACGGAGTGCAGTCACCACAGGGTAGGACAGACGGAGTGCAGTCACCACAGGGTAGGACAGACGGAGTGCAGTCACCACAGGGTAGGACAGACGGAGTGCAGTCACCACAGGGTAGGACAGACGGAGTGCAGTCACCACAGGGTAGGACAGACGGAGTGCAGTCACCACAGGGTAGGACAGACGGAGTGCAGCACCACAGGGTAGGACAGACGGAGTGCAGTCACCACAGGGTAGGACAGACGGAGTGCAGTCACCACAGGGTAGGACAGACGGAGTGCAGTCACCACAGGGTAGGACAGACAGAGTGCAGTCACCACAGGGAGGACAGACAGAGTGCAGTCACCACAGGGTAGGACAGACAGAGTGCAGTCACCACAAGGTAGGATGGACAGAGTGCAGTCACCACAGGGTAGGACAGACAGAGTGCAGCACCACAGGGTAGGACAGACAGAGTGCAGTCACCACAGGGTAGGACAGACGGAGTGCAGCACCACAGGGTAGGACAGATGGAGTGCAGTCACCACAGGGTAGGACAGACGGAGTGCAGTCACCACAAGGTAGGATGGACAGAGTGCAGTCACCACAGGGTAGGACAGACGGAGTGCAATCACCACAGGGTAGGACAGAGTGCAGTCACCACAGGGTAGGACAGATGGAGTGCAGTCACAGAGTAGGACAGACGGAGTGCAGTCACCACAGGGTAGAACAGACAGAGTGCAGTCACCACAGGGTAGGAAACTCATACCTGCTGCCCCCTCAGCCCCGAAGTCAGCTTACATGCACCCAGGAACAGAACACGGTGCTGTTTGAATTAAAAATGTCAAGAACAGAAGGGACCTAGGAATTCAACCACTGTCAAAGGCCCAGAAATGGCAAATGACTTGGCTTTACCCACAGGGCACATCCGTGGGCCAGCTGGGGTCTCCACACCCACCTGTGACTGTTTCTCTGTCTACAATTCAGAGAAATATAATCTAGGAAGATTTGGGCTAAAACAAAAGCAGGCTTTGAAAGGAAAGTAGCTCTGACAGGAGGTGAAGAAAAGGTAGTGTGGGGCTGTTTACCCCAGCCCCTCTGCAAGTGAGGAAAAGGCAAGTCCTTTAAAGGCAGATAGGAAAAATGATTATTGTAGATTCCTGATGCCTTCTCGATGTCCTCTCTGTGCAAGTGTTTACATAAAAGGCCTATGCCTCCATTTTGTTGAGACATGAGTAAACAGAATGGAGAAAGCACTATGAAGACAAAAGTCCTATAGATTTCACTGGTTTATTTGTGACCAACATTGAACTTTCCTAAGCTGGTTCAAATGACTAAACTTTTAAACGATTCTTTGGCAGAGGTGCAAAGAAAAAATAGAAAAAAAAGAGAAGCCTCTAAGAGATTTTGTATTTTCTATTTGTTTGTAGTCATGAGGGAAGAATTATTCTATCCCTCTAGTTATATCTCAGTATTTACCTAAACTCTGTTCCTCCTTCTAGTGAAAAGAAAAAGAAACCTCATTCAGTAACAAGACCTTTACCAGGTGGGGTGTAAGCAGCTCAGTTTGGGTAATTACCCAGTGAGTGGAACATTTATTCTTAGTCAAATATTTGTTACTTGAGCATTGCTCACTTCAAATGCTCTGTTTTACCCTCCTAGGGATTAAAAATCACATTTTTGAAATGTAAAAGAGTTCTGTCTTAACCTGCAGGGTTTACTTTCTTATATATGGAGGTTCCACGGAAGAACAGCGCTATCTGACCGCTCTGCGGAAAGAAAAGGAAGCTTTTGAAAAACTCATAAGGTGAGACAGGTGGTTGGCGCGAGGGCTTGCTGAAGGCCTGACAAGGCCAGGGGCTTCTCTGGTGGGAGGAATGTCTGACAGCCTCAGGAAGAGAGGAGAGAAAGGTGGGCAGGAACCAACGAGTGAACCCCCAGACTGGTCGGGGCCCCAGCCTGCCTCCCCACACTTCGCTCCTCCTCTCCTGCCACCTCTGGCCGCTGGATGGCGTTTAGTGTAGCGTGTGCGCTATGTCCCTGACCTAGAATCTTGAAGCTAAAAGGTTTCAAATTTCAGCTTTTTCTTAATGTTGTGCTATTTGCAAGCGTGTGATAATATGTGCTAGCGATGGATCCAGTCCTGACATGGAGTTCCCTGTTCCTTACCCACATGGTCTGCAGGCCGTTGGCTGCAGCTCGTACTGCACCTGCATTGGGAGCATAACCCATCACAAGGTCGTGTCAAATGCTTCCATTTTATCGTATTGGTAAGGCAAAAGGGTTAGATTTTGTAGCATTTTGAATTTGAGATTTTCAGATTAGGGATGTCTAGCCTGTATCAGAAATGTGATAAGGGAGACTCTCATACTCAACAGAAGACACACAGCAAAAACATTTCTCTAAGAAATAAATTCTTAAACCCCATTTCTCTGCACCCTGTACACAAGGGTCTGCCCTTTTCCAGTTATTTCCCCTCCTTGTAAAATCTGTAGATGGGTGGCCACTTTACCAAGAAATACTTTTATGCCTCCCTATAACCCCCAGTTCTGACCACCTTCACTAGAATCATGACTAGGATAGTATTTTTTTTTTTTTTTTTTTTTTTTTTTTTTTTGAGACAGGGTCCCCCTTAACCCCAGGCTGTCCTGGAACTCACTCTGTAGACCAGGCTGGCCTTGAACTCACAGAGATCACCCTGCATCTGCCTCCCAAGTGCT
>VZQC01007972.1:1747669-1827321 GCA_009823505.1 Rhizomys pruinosus
CCCTAGCTGAGCTGCATTTGGCAAGCTGCTTACCATCTCTGAGCTGAAGCTGTGTCACCTGGAAATGATAGGTAACTCATAGGCAGTTGTGAGGGATAAATGAAGCAACAGAGGTAATGTGCTTTATTTAGTGCACCACCGTGCACACTATGAATTTTTTTTTTTTTGCCTTGCAGCTTTGCTTTGACTAAGTATACTTTCAAAGGCTTTCTCGGACAAGGAGACTGGGAAATGGGGCTCTCCAATGGGAGAAGGTGGCAGCTAAGATTAGATTAATGACAAGGGGACAAATAGAAGAGACACTTAGGAGATAGCATCCGAGAAGCAGTGACACTAGGTGTGGGCCAGCACCACCCAAAAGAAGCTATTCTTACACTATTTTTAAAACTTTTTTCTTTTTGGTCTTTTTGAGACAGGGTCTTCTTGTAGCCCCAGCTGTCCTTGAACTCACAAAGATCCGCCTGCCTCTGCCTCCAGAGTGCTAGGATTAAAGGCGTGCACCACCACCCCCAACTTTAAAACATCTTTATCTAACTTTTCCCTGATTAAAGTAATCATCACTAAATTACCAATGAATGTGGAAAACTAAAGAATTCTGATTAGGTTGTTGGTTTCCGTACATCGGGGGATCTCTAAGGTCTCTGTCGGTGATCTGCTTCGAAGGGTCAGAAAAACCGTTACACTCACTTTGGTTTATTAGCAAAAAGACATGCATTAAAATCATAAAGGGAAAAGGCCCACCCAGGGGAGAACAGTTTCCAGGCGGCTCGCTGGGGAGAAGCATACGGATCCACTGAACTCTCACCAGCCACAAGCCTTAGCACTCGCAGAATGCTGACAACAGAGAAACTCACCGATGCCTTGAGGTCCAGTCACACAAATCCAGAGTACCCACGTGACAGACTCCAGCAGCCCTGCCAGAGCAGTCAGGTGTTCACCACACACTGCTCACATAAGTTAATCAAACCCCCAGCCTCCTGCACGCCATGGCCGTCTGAGCAGCAGAGCACCCCCAGTCTCGGAGCTCAGCCCTCGGAGCTGGCCATGGCCTAGTTCTGAAGACATGCCCTTTCTTGGAAATGTGCAGAGCTCGAGCAAGTGCAATCTGCTCAGCTAACCCTTTCCCACACCACGTTGTCACAGAGGAGTTGACAGGAAGTGAGAAGATGGCACCTGAGACAGTGGGCTCTGTGCTCCGACTTCTGTCACTCAGCTGCCTCTTCTCTGGTCCGTGGCGGGTGGGAGTAGATCACGGTACTGTACTGTGGAGCCCAGGCCACCCCTGGTGTGTGCTGGGGATGTAGCTCAGCGCTAAAGGACCCTGCCTTGCATGTTTGTTCCAGGTTCAGTCTCCAGCTCCCACAAAGAAAACACACATCCATTTTAGTGGAATTTTACCTAAAATCTAGCTCCTCCTCCTCCTCCTCCTCCTCCTCCTCCTCCTCCTCCTCCTCCTCCTCCTCCTCTTCCTCCTCTTCTTCTTCTCTGAACTCAGGGGTGACTGCCTCTTATTATTGGCAGGATCTTACACTTGACACTTGACACAGCCACCAGATTCTGACTTTCTCAGAAAACTGGGGGAATTGAGTGGTGTTTGTTTTCAAAAAGCAAAGCAATGTTTGGGGTACATGGCCAAAGGGCATTTGGACTACACCTAAGCCTAGGGGAAAATTTGCTGTGAGAATAAGATAAGGGGTGTTTGCCAAGACCTCCGTGGGCGATGTCTTAAGAAGCAAAGCAGAGCTGCTGTTTCAACAGCCAGAAAGAAATGAGCCAGGTGGACTGGCAGCCAGTGAGGACAGCTTAGCCGGATTGGAGATCAGTAGATTACAGAGAATAACCGAAGAGAAGACAGATCTCATTGCTAGAGAGTGGGAAGTGGGTGGACAATCAAGGTATCCTCTCGAGTCAGTCACCCACCCACAAAGGAAGGGGTAAGGTTACTTGAGATTTCGCTGCTAGAAAGTCAAATTAAGCCATGGGAAGAGCCTTCCTCCAGCGCTCCTCCTTCTGATATCACAGTGTTGTAAAAGCCATCCAGACACCACTAATTGCAATTGTGAGGGCAAACCTGAGGTACATAGTAAGGAAAAAAGTCACTGAGAATGTTAAAGCAGAAATAGAAAGCCTGAGTGTTTGAGATTGTGGTTAAGTGGAAATAGGAATGTGAGGGGGTCTTATTATTTTGTGTCTGTCACATAGAATAATTTGGGTAATTGCCTTAAGTAGTGAAAGCAGGGGACTGAATATTTTTAATGATGATAACTTGGTGATAAATTAATTTAGTTAGGCAGACTTGTTTTCTTTAGAGTCCAAGTTTTATTTCTGGAGAGTGTCCTTTCTCTGACATTGAAACTGCTGGAAACTTTTGAAAGGAAAATCTTGAGCTTTTTAGTATAATCCTGGATAGTTGGGGGAAGGAGTGGTCCGGTAATAATAACGACGAACACTATCGAGTGGGTTGGATGCAGGCACTGCTCCATGTCTATCTTGTAACCCGTGAGCTCTTTCGAGGTAGATGTCATATCATCCCCTTTTTACAGATGAAAACCATGAGGCAGGAAGCCACCAAATCACTCAGGGCCACACTGCCTGTAAGTGGCTTCAGATCCCCACACTGAGGAACCAAGTTCTGCACTCCTGGCTGCTATTCCATCCTTCACAGATGCAGATCCATCAGGAAGCTGGGATGGTGCAAGGGCTGAAATAGGTAGAAAAAAAAGAGAAGAAGCAAGTGTTAGAGAAGAAGAAGCAGAGGCAGCAGTGTTCTTGGGTGGTTTGCTCTGCCCCAGGTGGGTGCCTTGGGTATAAAAGGAAGGTGCTGCCAGGGCCACTGCCAGGCAGGAGTTTCCAACCCAGAGCCACTGATGCTGCCCTTCAGGATGGTGAGAAAAACAGAACCAAACCCTTGTCTGTCCTTGTGGTCTGCACTAGCAGCCCTGCATTTGTAGGCTGCTCCACGTAGACACAGTGTGGAATCTAAAGGTATCTGTTTCCAGATGATAGAGTGCTTGTCTGGCATGCAGAGGGCCTGGGTTTGAGTTCTGGCAGGTGTGCACACACAAAGATTACAATTGTGTTCTTCCGTGTATTCTGAAGGAAATCCTGCTCTAAGACATGTTTGCAGAGTGGCAAAGAGTTGGCCCTTCTGGTCTCCTCTCCTTCATAAGGAAGTCTCGTTCATCTGTGGTCCACACTAGTTCCTCTTGATGCTTCCTCCTGTCTTGGCTTCCCTTCACTCACTGCAGCTCTGCCCTGTTTGTTAATTTGCTCACAGTTTGCCTTGTTTCCGCAACTCCACTGCAAGCCCAGGAAGGAAGATGCTGGCTGTACCCTTTGCTGTCACACCAGGCACAGATCACACACATCAGAGCTTCAGCCTCGTGAATTAATTATAGCATACCTGATGGTCTGACAGCAAAACTGCAGCACAAGCAGCTTACTCTGTGGTTGTTGAGAGACTTATCTTGATGATTTGTAGCTCTTAGCTAGAATAGCCTGGGCCTGCAGACTGCCAGGGATGAGACCCCAACGGGGCTTCCTCATAGACAGGAAGTATTGTATCATGATTTTTAAAGATTCATATTACATTTGTGTACTTGTTTATTTATTTAGAAAAGTGGGGAAAGAGCATGCGCATGGGGGCGCATGTGCACACACATAAGAAAGAGAGAGCATGCGCATGGGGGAGCATGTGCACACACATAAGAAAGAGAGAGCATGCGCATGGGGGCGCATGTGCACACACATAAGAAAGAGGGAGCATGTGCATGGGGTGCATGTGCACACATAAGGAAGAGGGAGCATGCGCGTGGGGGTACATGTGCACACACATAAGAAAGAGGGAGCATGCACATGGGGGGTATGTGCACACATAAGAAAGAGAGCATATGCATGGGGGTGCATGTGCACACACATAAGAAAGAGAGAGCATGTGCATGGGGGTGCATGTGCACACACATAAGGAAGAGGGAGCATGCGCGTGGGGGTACATGTGCACACACATAAGAAAGCATGCTCGGGGCTGGAGAGATGGCCTAGCAGTTAAGAGCGCCAACTGCTCTTGCAGAGGACCCAGGTTCAATCCCCAGCACCCAACATAGCAGCTGAAAACCATCTTTAACTCCAGTTCCAGGGGAATCCAACACCCTCTTGTGACCTCTGCGGCATTGCAGTACATGGGTGCAAAAACTTACATTGCAGATAGTACATTCATACACATACAAGAGTAAGAAAAAAAGCATGCTCATGGGGGGGTGCAGGTGCACACACATAGAGCATGCACATGGGAGACCACATGTGCACACACATAAGAAAGAGCATGTGCATGGGGCCGCATGTGCACACACATAAGAAAGAGCATGTGCATGGGGGCACATGTGCACACACATAAGAAAGTATGCTCATGGGGGGATGCATGTGCGCAAACATAGAGAGAGCATGTGCATGGGGGTCCATGTGCACACACATAAGAGGTCGGAGGACAACAGAATCAGTTCTCTCTTCTCACCGTGTTGGGTCATCAGGCTTGGCAGCCAGTGCCTTTACCCACTGAGCCTTCTCAAGCCCAGTCATCACGTTTACATCCAGAACTCCGTAAATGCTTCTAAGCAAATGCACAAGAGAGAAGTGTTTCCCAAGAAGATGGTTCTGTTTTAATCCCCAACAGATATTTGACTTTTTTTTTTTTTAGGTCCTTTTGAGACAGGGTCTCCCTGTAGCCCCAGCTGTCCTGGAACTCACTGTGTAGACCAGGCTGCCCTTGAACTCACAAAGATCCGCCTGCTTCTGCCTCCCAAGTGCTAGGATTAAAGGCGTGCGCCACCATGCCCGGCTGAAATTTGACTTCTCATATTGACCTTGGTTTTCCTTTAAAATGGAAGGTGTTTAATGGGACCTCCCACCTGGAGATTTTTCAATCAGTGTTGTCTGTGTCTTCATTTTAATTATTGACCTTTAACCCTCCCTCTTTATTGATCACCCTGAAAAATATTTGACTTTGACTGATTTAAATTGTCTTTAAGTATTAATAACATAATAGCCTTACAGCAGGCTCGATCTCAGGAACTTTTTTACATGCCTCTGTCTTTGAATGTAGACTAAAAAGACCTTTTCATTTTAGCTTTGGAGTATCAGGAAATGGAACCCAGACTAGATACGTCCTGCTTTAATTCTTCCTGTCTTGGCACATTTATTTCTAATCTGTTCCTTGCAGTCACTTTTCCCACTATGGTTGTGTGGCACAGATGATCCTCCTGCCGCAGTCTCCTGAGTGCTGGGATTGTGGCATGCACAACCACTGCCAGGTTGTAGACCATTTACACACTAGACCTTTCAGAAGATTAAAGTCTCAAGTGTTGAAGTCAGGCTATATGTAAGATGTTTGATCTCCTAGGGAAAAGGCTAGCATGGTTATCCCTGAAGAACGAGAAGGGAGAGATGATACCAACCTGGACTTGGCAAGAGGCGCAGCATCCACAAATGCTCCTGCAGACACGCGCAAAGCAGGTGAGTCCTCACCCCGCCTGGGCTCCTGTCACCTGTAGAGGAGGCTGTGAGGCCCCAGAGTTACGTTCTTTCCTAGACAGACTCTTACAAACAAAAATCAGGCTGGAAGGATGGTTCAGCTATTCCAAGCATGTACTATTTTTACAGAGGAACAAAGTTCTGTTCCCAGTACCAATATCAGATGACTCACAAGCCCCAGTAACTCCAGTTCCAGGGGACCCAGCACCATTTGACCTCCAAAGATACCTTCATATCAATGATGTAAATATACTCACATACACACACACACACACACAAACACACACACAGACACACGCACATACACATACATGCATGCACGAATGCATGCATGGAGTAAAATAAATATATAATAATAAGGTATAATAATAAAAATAGTGAATACATCTTTAAAAAACAAAGAAACAGAAATCAGCTGGGAAAGGCATCTGAAGTCTGCTCTCAAACTGTAACTCAGCTCTGCCATCTACTGACCTCAGCAGTCTCCACTGAAGGAAGTACTGTGTCAGCTGAGTTCTGAGCACCTCAGTGTTGGACTGTAATTGTCTGATCCAGTCTCCAGATGTATTTTACTGAAGAAGCTCTGGTAAAGCTGGTGAAGTTCTTGTCTTGGCCCCAGGAAGCTGGTTTGGCTCCTGGTACCTGCAGGTAGCTTCCCCTTCCACTGCCTCCCTCAGATTTGTGCATAGGCAGGTCTTATTTCGGGCAGGCACGTGTCTGCTCAGAACACAGGTGTCTGGCAGTCTTGTTGCTGTGCAGCGTTCCACCTGGCATGCTACCAAAGCCTGCTGGATTCCAAGTGCACCCCGATCTAGAAGGAACCATTTTCCCATGGCAAAACTGCTATCAGCCAAATAGCATGAGAAAAACAATTAGATTGCATTGATTTAACCGCTGACGAGGTCAGGTTTACTCTTAGAGCATGGGCCTCGGAATTCAGTGGACCTAAGGTGAGTCGCTTTCACCCCCACTCCTTCCCTATTGTGCTCTGCCTCACCACAGACCCAGAAGCAGCAAAGCTGGCCATGGACTGAGACCTCTGAGACCCTGAGCCAAAATGAATCATTTTTCCTTAAGCTGTGTTATCAGCTATTCTGTTAGGGGGTGGCAAGATGGCTCAGCAGCTAGAGCCACTTATGTGCAGGCCTGATGACCTGAGTCCAGTGCCCAGATCCCACAAGGTGGCAAGAGAGAGCCAATTGCCAACAGTTGTCCTCTGACCTCCATACATGCACATACACACACACACACACACACACACACACACACACACACACAGATTAAATAAAGAAAATAACCTGAGATGCTTGTTGAAACAAACTGGCTTTTCAGGCCTCAAGGTTAGATATTCTGCATTGGTGGGTGTCAACATCTCAAGGACATCTCGTAGAGCAGGTCCTTGGCCCACACCTTGGGGACAGTGCTTCAGAAGATCTGTGCCTTCTTGAAGTAGATTCTCAGCTCAGCTAGACTGGTGACACTACATGAAAAAGTTCAATATAGAGGAAAAGAGAGTTAAGCCCGTGGGTACCACACAGAAGGCTCTTCACAGAAGCCTGCCCTCTTGAAGCCTCTGTGAATTTCCTATTGCTCCTATAAAACATTGCCACAAACTTGAGCTAGTAGAGCACACGTTGACTTTCATACGGTTCTGTAGGCTAGACAGAATTACAAATGCGTGTCACGCATTCAGCAGCAGGCAGGCTTTTGACAGGGCTCCTTTCCCCTAGAGGTTCGGACTACCTGCATTCCCTGGCTCATGACCTCTTCCACTACCTTCAAAGCCAATAGAATGGTGGCTTCTCTGACCCTCCTCTTCCCTCTTTTACTTCTAAGGACCCTTGGGCTTACCCAGATTTTCTGATCAGTTTTATGTTGCTTTGAAAACACCAGATAAGCCAGGCATGGTGGCGCATGCCTTTAATCCCAGTACTTGGGAGGCAGAGGCAGGCAGATCTCTGTGAGTTCAAGGCCAGCCTTGAACTCTTGGTCTACAAAGCAAGTTCCAGGCCAGCTGGGACTAAAGGGAGACCCTGTCTCAACCCCCCCCCCCAAAAAAAAACCCCACCAGATAAAACAACCTAATGGAAAAAGGATTTATTTTGGCTCACAGTTCCAGAGGTTTTGGTCCATGGTCAGCTGACTTTGTTGTTTCTGGGCCTGTGGTGAGACAGGATGTTGTGGTGGGAGGATGGGAGGGTATGGGGATGAAAGCTGTTCAGCCAGCAAGAACAGCGTGGGCAACAGGACAGTGGCATTCCCTGCCCCAGTGATCTGCTTTCTCTAACTAGGCTCCATCAGTGGACTGATCTGTTGATGAGGTCAGAGCCCTCATGGCCTGGTCACCTCAGCCCATCTGCAGGATCAAGCTTTGGTTGAGCATATGAGTCTTTGGAAATATTTTGTACCAAACCATAACATCAAATGGTACAGGATAACCTGACCTGAGAATGCTTACCTGAATCCCACTTTCAAAGCCTGGTAACCCTACCATGCAGAACTGAGGAGCTGGCATCTTTGAGGGCATCTATAATTTTGCCTATAACAGCCTTTAACACTTGAAGATGTTGTCCTTGGACCTGAGGAGATGGATCAGTAGCTCAGAGTACTTGCTGTATAAGCACAAGAACCTGAGTTCCGAGTCCCGGCACTGGCTCTAAAAATCCAGGCATGGCCAAAAGTGTCTGTAACTCCAGCACTTGGGCAGACAGACAGGAGGATGGCTGGGGCTCAACTGGCTGGCAGCCTAGCTCCAGGTCCAGTGAGAGACCTTGTCTCAAGGGAGGAAGGCAGAGAGCTAGAGCAGGAGAGCAGATGGCCTCCAAACAGGCACATGGACTCACATGCACACACGTGTGCACATGCACCACACACCACACGCACACACAAAGTTGTCCTTAAAGCAGCAGCATTATCTCCTCTGGGCTTTTGTTGGAAATGCAGTCTCAGAGCCTGTGATCCCAGATCTGCTGTCTACAGAGCCTGCTTCCTAGCATGACCCCAGAAGTGCAGCTTCAGAGTGTGAGAAGCTGCTCTGCCTGGCCTCATCCCTTTCCCTATCCCTGAGTCCACTGTGGTAATTCCAGTGGCCCCTATGGCAAATCAGGCTCTATTCCAGGACCTGGAAATGCTGTGCCCAGCACCAGTGTGTGACCAGTGGCATGCCAGGACAGGAGAGGGACCAGAGGGCAGAGCAGAGGTGTTGGTGTTTGTGAGTCTGCGAGCCATCCAGTGCCAGCAGATTCCAGCTTTCCTGTTAGCACCGTTTACTTTAGGGAAAACTACCTCAGCCTTCTCTATAAATATTGTTTGAAACAATAGAAAAGTGTGGCATAATACCACACAGTATTACATAACCATCCAGCCAAGGTTAACAAGAGAGACAGAGATTTCGAACCTATTCATAATTCATCGCCGAGCCTTCTTCCCCAGCCACGTAGCTTAAAATGCCACTTTAAACAAAATAGGTGGCCAGGAACAGAATGGAATGCAACAGAGCGTCGTGGTGGACATGCGTGAGTTTCGAAGTGAGCTCCCGTCCCTGATCCATCGCCGGGGCATCGACATTGAGCCGGTGACTCTGGAGGTGGGAGATTACATCCTGACACCCGAGATGTGCGTGGAGCGCAAGAGCATCAGCGACCTGATCGGCTCCCTCAACAACGGCCGGCTGTACAGCCAGTGTGTGTCCATGGCCCGCTACTACAAGCGCCCTGTGCTCCTCATCGAGTTTGACCCCAGCAGGCCCTTCTCGCTGACGCCCCGTGGTGCTTTATTCCAGGAGATCTCCAGCAACGACATCAGCTCCAAGCTCACGCTCCTGACACTTCACTTCCCCAGGCTCCGGCTCCTCTGGTGTCCCTCACCCCACGCTACTGCAGAGCTCTTCGAAGAACTCAAGCAGAATAAGCCCCAGCCCGATGTGGCCACAGCCGTAGCCATCACGGCAGACTCTGAAACCCTCCCCGAGTCAGAGAAGTACAACCCCGGCCCCCAAGACTTCTTGTTAAAAATGCCAGGGGTCAACGCCAAAAACTGCCACTCTCTGATGAACCACGTGAAGAATATTGCAGAGCTGGCCATGCTGTCACAGGAGCAGCTCACAGGCATCCTGGGACACGCAGGAAACGCCAAGCAACTGCACGACTTCCTTCACACCTCCTATGCAGACATGGTCTCTACAGGGAAAATGAGAAAGTGAACAGCCCCAGTCCTGCCAGCATCTCAGCTGCCCTTCGTCAGCCATAGGGGCCATTATGTATTTATTTATTTATTTATTTGCACAACAGTTCTTTCCTGGTGCTTTGTAAGTGTTCTGTCTCCAAGGACACTGAGCCAGCAGCCAGGAGTCTTCCCTGAGCTGGCAGGGGTGTCATCCTGCCTTTCCTGGCCTGCTTTCTCCCCTCTGGGCCCTGTCTGGGCCAGGAGTCCTCCCTGAGCTGGCAGGGGTGTCATCCTGCCTTTCCTGGCCTGCTTTTTCCCCTCTGGGCCCTGTCTGGGCCAGGAGTCCTCCCTGAGCTGATGGGGGTGTCATCCTGCCTTTCCTGGCCTGCTTTCTCCCCTCTGGGCCCTGTCTGGACCAGGAGTCCTCCCTGAGCTGGCAGAGGTGTCAGCCTGCCTTTCCTGGCCTGCTTTCTCCCCTCTGGTCCCTCCAGGCTTGCTGTATTCTATTTTTAAATAAGGTGTTGTGGGTTCAGCAGAGCTCCCTGGGTGTATGGTAGGCCACCATAAAGCAAGCAGCAGTCCATGTTTGCTACACAGGCTGGTAAAACACACTAAAACACTATCATGATCACATGGCTATTTCCACAGGGCCCCATGGATCCTGAGAAGGGAGATCTGTGTTTCTTACCAGTTCCCTCCACCCCATGTTCCTCAGCTTCATCTCTAACTCACAGGGATACCCTGCTACTAATTTGAGACAGTTCCTCCAGAATTGGCCAACTAGCCTTCTGATGGCTCACATGTATGTAGCACGTTGCTACTTGATTGTTCAAACCAGTGTTTTTAACACTTAAATGAACTGATGATTTATAAGACTTGGTGATGGGATGGAGGAGTCCATAGAACTCTGTTTTCACACCATTCCACCGCCAAAGTCCGTAGACGTCCCTGTCCCAGGCCCTTCCCTGGTGTAAGACACCCCACCTCCCTGAAGCACACGCCCACGTCCCTGTGCTCACCACCTCTTTCCCTGGTGAGGACTCAGTGTGAACAAAGGAGAGGCCCACATGCTATGTTTGAGTTTCTCCTTCCAGTTAAAGGATTGTACATCCATAGATTGATACAGAGCATGTAAAAGTTCAGAAGAAATACCTAGATGCTTAAAAACCCCCGACCGGGCCTCGGTTCACTTAGGCGGCTTTTCACTGAAGTTAATACGGGAGATTCACAGCATCTTTGTCACATTTTTAAACTGTGCTATTTAAATACTGGTTTAGCTATTCACGTGTTCAGTAACGTATCAGTAAATTTCCTACCTCAGGAGCTGATGCATCAGTCCTCCCAGCATCGCCTCGAAGTTGGTATCCCATCCTGTCAGCTGTCCTTTGGTTTGTCACACTCAGCTGATGGAAAGTGGATCCGGTAACAAAATACCGTCTTCAACTTTAGCAAAAGCACTCTTAACGTTTCCTATTGGCATCTCGATTTATTGGACAGTAGTACAGCTGCCCCTTGGTGTCCATGAGGGGTCAGGGAGATCAATCTCAGGACCCTCCAATGGTAACAAAATCTATGGCTACTGAAGTTCTTATATGAAATGGCATAGTGTTTGCATGTAACCTCTGCCCAGCCTCCTTTTGACTTCAGACGGTCTCTAAATGGCTTACAGTAACTGATGCAAGTGTAAGTGATGTGCTGCTCGGTATTGAGTAGGCAATAATGACAAACAAAACATATTCAGGACATGTGCATTTATGCCCTCAAATGTTTCTAGTGCTTGGTTGGTGAAATGCAAAGACACAGAATACTTGGCTATGGAAGACTGGCGGGATTGGGGGGACCCTGCATTCTATATGAAGGTACTTCAGGAATGAATTGAGAGTATCAAAAACCACTGGGTTATCATAGAATCCTATAAGAGGATATGGAAAATGGGGATTAAATAAAAATTAAGATAGGATAAAGATTTCAGCTACTAGTATTGTTCCAGGAAATATATATACATATCTTCTAAAACAGAACACAGAACTGTTGAATGATTAATGTCAACATTCTTATTTTTCTAAAGAGTTCAGTAGTGGTTCATAGCACATTAAAATGGACATAGTACTTCTGCCTTGGAATGCAATTATTTGTGTATGTGTGTATGTGTATGTACGTGTGTGTGTCTGTGTGTATGTAATTCCACCTTCCTAAATCTTAGCATAGCACATGCTGTGATGGAAGTTTTATTCCACATCAAGTTTTCAAAATAGCCTGCCTACTGTTTTAACCATCCTTTGTTATCTGGTGCAGCATAGCTGAATCTTCAACATGCTGACTTCCAGTGTCCCTTGGCTCCCAAAGTCAGCTGTCTTCTGTGGCACCTATGGGATGTGTTTGAACATGACTGGTCATTTCTAATGGACTCTAAATGGCCATTTCAGGGGAAAGACTCTCCCACGTCTTCCTCCACAGACTGTTGTATGTATTTCCAGTGGTGGAAAGCCTTCAGTGTATCCATCAATTGTTTGCTTTCTTCAGGTTGTTTTAGACAATTTCTACAGTCTTAGAATCTCTGATAAAGCAACAGGACATAACGAAGCTGCAGGGTTAAAGTCTGACTTTATTCCTCACAGCATTTTGCTGCCTTTGCTCTTTCGTCCCAAATCATAAATATCCAGTTTACTGATGAGCGCCTGGGTAGCTTTCATAAGAACCTTCTTTAAAAGAAGGTGAACATTATTTTATGTTACAGTGGTTTGCATAAAAATTTGATCATAAAAATTATGAGAAATTATCCTACAGTTTCCTTGCTTAAATCCTAGAGCCTTTCAATATTTTCTTAAAATTATACAAGAAGCTGATTCTTTTCTAGTGGTCATCAACCCAGTCCCTGGGCAGTAGCAACTGCCCCTTTGGTGAGTGCTTGCCTATGTTTGAGTGCCCTAGGATGTGAGTCCTGACTCCCAAGGGACTGCAAATGATCATCTCACCCACCCTGCCCATCAGGTCCTAAATGGTGAATTCTGGTCTTGGGCACTTTGAAATGCAGCTTCTAAGTGCTGACAAAGGGCTCTGGCTTGAGGAATGGGGGGTGGAGGTGGGGGTGGGGGTGGCATCACAAACTGGCCTTTGCTTTTGTTTTTCCAGCAGAATTTGATTTTACTTTGCCTCAAAGAACTTTCTTAGGGAAATTCTCTGTATAGTTTAACTTAGAAATATCCCTTTAGAAGAATTTCTGGAGAATTCTCTCAAGTTTCATAGATGAAAACATAGCCAGGCTTTGACATGAATTGTCACTTTTCTGTATTATTTTGATCTCATTTCGATGTGTGGATACTTCCTGCCCCATTATGAACTTCAGCAGTTAATTAGCCATTATTATCAACAGGTAGCTGATAGCCTGTACCACTGTGCTGTCGAGGGGTTTGAGGGAAAGATTTTGTTTTGTTTATGATTGTGTAACCCAATATTTGGATGGGTGGGAGGGAAATAAAAATGAAATAATCTATCTGTAACAGATATGTGTGCTGTCTATTCAGTATCCTCATCAGCTTCATAGGCAAAGCAAAAATTTGAACAATGTCAATAAGTATTTAAATTTCAAGAATATTTATGTTTTCCACTGTGCAGAATAAATGAGTAAAGCCGTAACTCTCTCTGTCTGAATCTGCTTCCACTCTCGACTCCCTGGTCACCTGTATTCTAGGTCATCAATGTGTTTATCTTGGTCGTTTATGTTCTGTGCTGTTTCCTTAAGAAAAGGGGGTGGGGGAGGAAGTGCAGTTTTCCTTTGGAAATATGGATGTGCTGAGAGTAACAGGCATGTGGTGGGTGATCCCAGGCCTGGGCTTTGTAACAGAAGGGCCATTTCCTGCCACATGTATTTTTGTTCCTTTTAACACAAAAGTTGGGAAAAGTAAATTGTCCTTTTGATACATCTGGAATTTATTGTAATTTCTTAAGCAAGTTTAATCATTAGTCTCTGAGTTGGGTCACTGTGGTGAGTTCCTTGTTGCCTCTGCTTTAAACATGGGTGCACAGCCCTTTTTACTGGCCAGCGAAATGGGTATTTTTCACAGTGTTTTACTGTCTGAATAAAGACTTTGGCAAACTGACGAACCTTTTCCTAGCAATAGTACTGTATTTACTGAGCACTTGTACATTATCTCATTTAATCCTCATTTCATTTAACCCCCAGCACTGAGCCATAAATGTGCCTGGTGCTGCTGTTTAACCCTCTTTCACAGGGATGAAGCTGAGGCCAGGGGAGCTGCTGTGGTTTGTCCAAGGTCATCCGGGGATTAGTTGTTCATGAAACCACGGTTTGAAACACACATGGTCTGACTTCAGAGACTATCATGAAATACAGAGTGAAGGGCAGGTCTGGGGAGGGGCAGGTTGTGGAAGATGGGTGTGTGTCCACCTGACCATCCAAAAATGAGCTATTTCTTTTTTTAATTTTTTTTAAATTTTATTTATTTCTATATGTGAATGTACTGTCTGCATGCAGGTTTGTGCACCCGTGTCGTGCAATGCCTAGACGTCAGAAGAAGGTGTCGGATTCCCCTGGAACTGGAGTTCTCCTGGAACTGGAGTTTCAGACGGTTCTCGGCTGCCATGTGGGTGCTGGGGATCGAACCCGGGTCCTCTGTAAGATCGGTGTTCTTAACCGCTAGGCCATCTCTCCAGCCTCAAAAATGAGCCATTTCTATGGAGAGCTTCCTGCTCCCTCTGATTCTTCAGGCCAGGCACTGTCAGCTGCTGATCAGGAAGGCTATTGTGCAAATTTGTTCTCTTTAAAAAAGAGGTTTTTCTTTTCTTTTAACACCAGCCTGATACTTTTAATTACTGTATAATATTTTAGAAAAGGCTTGGACAAAAGCTCAAGCAGCTTTGTATAAGAAATAAAATCGAGGTTTTTCTAAGTGGTGTGTTTGCCTGTAATCCAACACCGCCAGCACTCGAGCTGAGGCAAGAAGATGATGGATTCAAGGCCAGCCTGGGCTGCACAGCCCAGGGAGGTTAACTTGTGCAACAAAAGCGATGGCAGTGTGAATGATTCCTTCCCAGGAACGCTGTGAAGGTTATTGCTGGCTACATCTTAACGAGCTTTGCCCGTGGTGAGATTATTTCTGTATGCCTTTGACAGGCTGACTGTATAAATCTTGATTTGTTTCTAAACCAGTCTTCACATCTTCCTGCTTTCCTCATTCGCTCAGTCACATAAAAACCAGGGCTGGGGAGATGGCTTCAGTGAGTAAAAGCACTTGCTGTGCCAGCAAGGGGACCCGAGTTCAAATCCCCAGCGCATATGTCAAAGCTGGACATGGCCGTGTGCGGCTGTAACTTTAGTGGGAAGCAGAGATAGGAGCATGCTGGGGGTTCGCTAGCCAGCCAGCCTACCTGAACCCAGGGTCAGTGAGAGACCTTGTCTCAAAAAATAAGGTAAGGAATTGGAGATTTAGCTCAGTGCTCTCGAGTGTTGGGCCCTCAGCTCTTAAAAAAAAAAAAAAGAATAAGGTGGAGAACAATAGGGGAAGGGAGTCCTCTGTCTTCCTCATGTGTGTACATGAGCATGAGCTCCCACACATGCCATACATGCACACTGCATGCAACATACACATGTGGATACAGCATGTCACATGCACATACCACACACATGTATACAACACATGCACACAACACACACATGTATACACACATACCACATGTGCATGTACATCACACAGATACCATACATACCACACAGTGCAGATACATTTGCATGGTGCACCAATGCACACTAGACACGAATACAACATAGACATGCATGCCATACACATGCATACCACACACTATACACATACATGCATACACACACACCTATACATGCATACATACCCCACACACACAGTTATTTTGAAAAAAACCTTGGCTTCTGTTTTTGTTTTTTCTTTTCTATAAAAGTTATAACAGTAGCGTTGACATGGTCTCTCACAAAATGATAAAACCCATTTCCAGCCTCATATATCAGAAAGTTATACTTCATTTTCTAAAAGGAGGATACAAAAACATATGCTCTGAGTGGATATATATCTTTCTATTCATTTTTAATTAGCATACAAAATAACATTTCACTACAACATCAGTCTCTCCTCTGGGTCTCCTTCCTCAAAAATAGTCTGCTTTCTGATTTCAGGGCATAATCTTCAACATCTAAGAAATGTAATCTGGTGCTAAGCTGCTCACATTAAAAACCGAGCCGATGCTACCTTTATGAACTGAAGTCCATGTTAAGTGCTGGTGTGCTCCTCAGTGCATGTGGCTCCATGGAGTCTGGGCTCTCATTTTGTTTGCAAAAGCTCAACTTTGACCTGAGCTCCTTTCTGTGAAGCCCTAGACTGTCCTAGTTAATAGATTGAGTTTTGTGTAATGAGAACCGCAGCTATCCCCAGAGGTCTATGCCTGGAGGGTAAACAAAACCCACTTATGTTATCAGACAAAGAGGGTTCCTGGGACTCCTCTCAGTGATAGTAGGGGCCAGGGAGGAGAGTCCGCAGGGAAAGGCCCTTGCCGTCAAACCCGATGATCTGAATTGAATTCAGTCCTGAGGTCACATGTGCGAAGGAGAAAACCAGCTCCTCTTACAAGTTGAATTCTGCATGCATGGAAGTACATATGCACATGCCCACTTGCACACACACATACACATATACACACACATGCAACATAATTGTGAAAGTCTTTCAAAATGATAAGCCAGGGCTCATGGAAATGGTGGCCCAGCCTATCTGAGGTGACAGTTGGGGTTCCTTTCCTGTCGTTTGGAGTTCCAGAATCTGGCGTCAGCACCTTTGTCTGAGCAAGGAATTCACCTCCCCGCGCCACTTATTTCTGGGAAGAGTGACACAGCAGCAGCTTAGTGGGAGAAGAGTGACTGGGCAGGCTGTTTTCTGTATCAGGCATTTTACTACATAAGACGAAGGTCACTCTCTTAATTCCAATGCTGTGGCAGACCAGGCCACCAAGCCACACCTGGTTCTGCAGCAGAGAAGTCAGAGAGGTGAAAGGGCTCCAGGAGAGGAAGGCATCCCAGCCACACAGGCCAGCCATAGCCTCCACCCAGAGGTAGAAACAGCTGAGTCAAGAAACAGCTGAGAAGGATGTCCGCAGACACAGGCAGGACCGCGGTGCACTTGGCCAAGAGGGCCAGATTAGCAGAACAGATGGAAATAGAATGGTGGTGGCTGACGACTGAACAGCAAAGCAGGAAGCATGTGGACTAGAAGGAGGGGCTTGTTCATAGCGAGCAGGACAGTGAAAAAGGCTGTCACTGAGATCTTTTCTCTAGTGGCGCACACCTCTAACCAGTGTCACCAGGCGGGAGGCTCTTGGGAGGTCAAGGTAGGATCATCAAGAGTTCCAGGCCCATCTGTGCTCAATAGTTTGAAGCCAGTTTGGGCTTTATAGGGAGACCCTGTCTCAAAAAAAAAAAAAAAAAAAAGTTGAAGCTGTACATGGTGGCTCATGCCTATAATCCCAGCACTTAGGAGATAGAAACAGGAGGATCAGTAGTTCAGGGATATTCTCAGCTACATAATAAATTCCAGGCCAGCCTGAGCTACATGAGACCATGTCTCAAAACAAAATGATAAAGCTGAGTTTGAAAAGAAAGGAACTGATGCCAAGCAAATACTTCATGTGATAGGTAGTTGACATTGGTTATATTGAAGGACTGAAAACACAGTTTCTAAAAGATTAAGAAATCAAAACCACAGAAATACTTGCAGATGCAAACCAGTACAAAGCTTAATTCTGCCACCCCTTGCTGGCTAGAAGGGAGGTGTTAGGTGTTGAGACCATTTCAGGAGTCACTCAACAGTCTCAGTAATAGGTAAGAAGGACCAAAACACACGACAGCTTCAGAAATGGAAAGAAGGACATAAACGAGAGAAGCATCCTGGGCTGGGGAGATGGCTCAGTGGGTAAGACCACTTGCTCTATAAGCAAGAAGACCTGAGCTCAAATTTCCAGCACCCATGGCTACACACGCCTATAACCCCAACATTGGGAGGTTTCTGGCTCAGTGGCAATAAGGCTAAGAGTGAGAGAAGACACGTCACATCCTACTCTGACCTCAAGGCAATAAGGCTAAGAGTGAGAGAAGACACGTCACATCCTACTCTGACCTTTACATGCAGGTACCTGTGTCATACACATGTACACTCATGCAGAACACACACACACATCCAGAAGGGCCAGTCTGCATGGAAAAATGTCTAGCAAAAGACTAAATAATGTCCAGTTTTAAGCCTGGACTCTGGAAATGATGAGAAAAGAAAAAAGAACCCAAATCTGGTTTTATGAGGAGGGAGGATAATTCCAGATTGATTTGCTTGTGAGTCAGTGACAGAGAACAATCTCATGTGGAGATGCAACAGATGCTGGCAGATAAGAGACTTGAAGACCTCAGATAAGTGCAAGAGAACAAGACCAGTAGACAGAGCTTTAGAAATTGGCCACAGCTAGTTGGAGGAGAGGAGGAGATGCAGGGGGAAGAGAAGCAGCAGGAGGCCCTGGGGCCAGAAGCTGCTAGAAAGACAGGCACAGCAAGGGAGATTCTGAAGCATGCCCTGCAATGCTAGTGGTCAGTCCAGCAGGGACACTAGTCGCCTTAGAATGGAATCAGAGAGACAGTGTGTCGTTCTGGGTAGTAGGTGCAGGGAGCCTGCAGGGACACTGCTGTCAGAGGAACTAAGAGACTCTGAAAAGGGTGAGGAGGGCCAGGAAGAAGAGGACACTACAGCCAGCAGCGCAAAGGCGATCTTCATGGTTGGGGATCAAGATGACGGAGCAGAGCCGACGAAGAGAAGGAAGATGCTGGGCCATTGAGATGGCTCAGCAGGTAAGGGTGCTTGCTGCTAAGCTTAATGGCCCGAGTTCAATAACCCAGAACTATCATGGTAGAAAGGGAGAACTGACTCCTGCAAGTTGTCCTCCACTCTTCACATGGTACCAGGATTGTACACACACACACACACACGCACACAAATGAATAAATGTGAAAGAAAAAAACTAAGAAAAGAAAAGGGGCTGCAGAGATGGCTCAGCAGTTAGGAGCACTGACTGCTCTTGCAGAGTACTGTCGTTTGGTTCCCAGCACCCACTTGGTGACTTCCAGCTCCAGGGAACCTGACTGCCCTCTTCTGGCCTCTGGGGGCATTGCACATACATGGTGTACTTACATACATGCTGGCAAAACATTCATAACAATGATTTATTAATTTTTATTTTATGTGTATGAGTGTTTTGTCTGCATGTATACAAGTGCATCTGTGTCATGCAAAGCCTGCAGAGGCCAGAGGAGGACATTAAATCCCCTGGAACTGGAGTTAGAGACTGTTGTTAGCCACCATGTTGGTGCTGGGAATCAAACCAAGGTCCTCTGGGAGAGCAGTCAGTGCTCTTAACTGCTGAGCCATCTCTCCAGACCCAAATAAAATATGATTTAAAAAGAGAGAAAAGATGCTACAGGGTGAGAAGAAAAAGCAAAACAGGAGTTTTGCTTTTCTAACTTTTCACACCTACAAAAAACCTGCTTGATCTGCGTCTTCTAAATGCCAACATTTATGTTCCCATGTACGCCCAGCCTGAGATGGAACTGGCAGGCCCAGAGAGTTAACAATGAGCCCTGTTCTGAGGGCCTGCTGTTTCACACAGCGTTGCAGTAGGGCTGAAGTCTGTGGGCGTGTGAAGCTGCCCAGGGAACAGCCCAGCACCCCTCGGAGTGTGTCCCAGCTTTACAGCCTTATTAGTATTATTTAAGACATCCCTTTCCACAAGCTTATGAAATTGAAATGTGCTGGCTAATGTCACCTGGAAACTGAAAGTCGACAATCAGCAACTCTCAGGAGCCAATCCCAAGACCCGGTGAGGATTTTTATTTTGGTGGTGCTGAGCTTACTGTAACTGGGGCGGCTGGGTTGCTATGGTGACTGGTTCTCAAAACAGAGCCCTTTGCTTCCCATGCATCGAAACGACAGATAAATCTCCTTCCTATGGACTCGGTCGTGACACGCAGCCTACTTGAAGCTTCCCCCATGCTGCCATCAGGACTTGTATATGGGAAATTTGAAATCACAGGCCCAAAACCATTGGTTTAAAAAATTGCAACTTCGGCTTTTTCATCCTGGGCGCTGTGATCCACACACCACTGGGGACTGTTGGCTCACAGCCCGGAGTGCTGCTCCGGGGTGGCTTACTGCTGAGGGAAGGTTCATCCTCTAAGCAGCTCCAGTGTGGGCATGGGCTGAAAGCTGTGACTCAGGCCACATTCTTGTCATTGATAGATGGGGTAGATGGGGGTGCAGGGCTGCACCGAATACCCAGCTGCTCCTTCCGGAGCCTCTTGAAAATCTGACTTGCCAAGACCTGTCCCGCAGAACCTAACTCAGCACGCAAGAGATGCCTGCACGTCCACGTTTATTGCTGCTCTATTCACAAGAGCTATGTCCTGCAGTCAGCCCATCCACGGGTGAACGGATCAAGAAAGGTGATGAAATACAGTGCAGCTTTATTCAGCGGTCAAGGAGAAATTGTGTCCGTTGCAGGGAAGTGATTGGGACTGGAGACCATCATGTCAAACAAAATAACCCAGCCTGAGCCAAATGCCACATTTTCTCTCATCTGAGGCAGCTAGATATTTAAAAATGATTTTAATTATATATATATATACACACACACACACACAAACACACGACAGTGGAAAAAAGGAAACCAGGGAGAGGCTGTGAGCAAGATACAGTGATATACGTGAGAATGTCATCGTGAAACTAGATACTCTGTATACTAACTAAAAGTAATAGAAACAGAAACTTATCAGTACATTGGCAGGAGGGGTGGGGACTACCCTGAGTTGATGGGAAAGGGGGCCCTCCACCCTAAGTCTTTCCTGGTCTTGCCGGTAGGGGACGCCATTGAGTCACGCATTCCAAACTAGTTGTCCTGGAGTCTCCCAACGCTTGGACTGCACTTCAAATCGGGGTGTATCTGCCTCTGGTTCTTGCCTAACTATGACATGGGAAAGAAAAAGAAGTCGATGCCTGACTTCCAGCATGACTCACTAAAAACAAACAGAGGGCAGACGCACTGTGTCTTATCAGAGCCCAAGTCTGCGCCCCAGGACAAGAGTGAGTCAGACCAGAAGTCCTGAGTCTTGTTGGTCAGAGAGAATTTTCCCCCTTGAGGAGGAAGTGGATTTAGGGTGAAGTGCTATGGATTTCTTAATACTGTGGGTGACCCTATGTTAAACCCTGGGCCTCTAGGTGAGGTCATATCCCCTCAAAAACCAAGAAAACTTCCATATTAAAGGAAAAAACTGGCCGCCTCCGTGAGGAAACGCAAGAATAGGTAGAAATATTTGTCACTTTAGCAGTGAAGGGTTTACAATACATACAAAAAAATCACCAAGTTAAGCTTACATGTGTGCGCTTTATTGTATATAAACTGGGTCTGTGAATCTTGTTTTGTTTTTTGAGAAAGGGTCTCAAAATGTACCCCAGGCTAGCTTCAAACTTGAAATCTTCCTGCCTCAGCCTTCTGAGTGCTGGGAATTACAGGCAGGCATGAACCACCACACCCAGCTTCAGTTGTTGTTTTTTGTTTTTTTTTTAAAGAAAAGATACAGTTGGCCAGGCATGGTGGCACAGGCCTACATCCTGGCTACAAGGAGACTGAGATAAGAGGTTGGTGAAGTCAAGACTGCTTGGGCTACAGAGTGAGTTTAATACCAGCCCAGGTGACTTAGGTGAGATCCTGTCTCAAAATGAAAAGTAAAAATTGGGCTGGGCTCTTTGGTAAAGGTAAACATTCCCTGTTCTCTGGACTGAAAAGAATGGAAGCCACAGAATCAGTGTATTGGGGATTGACAGCAGATATGGAGTGGGGTTAAGAGGCGAGATGTTAGGTAGCAATGGAAAATGCAGTACCTTCAGGTACCCCACACCCACCCCACCCAGGCTGCCACCGGGTAGAAAAGCCTGTTCATGTCTTCCAGTGGAAGCAAGTTGAGTCAAGTCAGGAGCCTGAACAAACTCAAGGGCCTGCTGTCACCTGTGCCTGCAAAACACACACACGTGAAGTTACTAAACACTTGGGAGCCAGCCCACCAGCAAGCCGATTAATTTAGGGAGAAATGAACATATATGCGCCTACAAGACAAATTAAGAGTGCAGCTTGGCAGGTGCAGCCAGGAGGGGGTTGTGGGTGGCCCAGATTTTTTTATGTAAAGATCTTTGGGAAAATATGAGCATATGTCTACATATGGGCTTGCTTGAGCTTCTGAAAAAACAAATGGGACTTTTCGGGTTTCAGATAAAATGCCTTCAGTGGAGAGGTAAAGGGACTTTTTCTTTATGGTAGACATTCCCTTGGCAATGCCTACTTCCAGTGGCTAACCTTATGGAAGGGGCTTCATTGCTTTCATTTTAATGGCTAACCTTACCCCCAAAGGGCTTTAGTTCATTTCCCCCAGTCTCTGACATGGCCGGCCTTTGTCCATCCTTCCCGCTACCTTTAAACAATTTTGGTAATGTGCACCAAAGTGATTTGGAAAATTTATCATTTTATTTATTTATTTTTATGTGTGTGAGTGTACTGTCTGCATGTAGGTTGGTGCACCCATGTCTTACAATGCCACGGAGGTCAGAAGAGGGTGTTGGATTCCCCCGGAACTGGAATTAGACAGTTCTTAGCCACCATTGTGGGTGCTGGGAATCGAACCTGGGTCTTCTGCAAGAACAGTTGGTGCTCTTAACTGCTGAGCCATCTCCAGCCCAAACTTATCATTTTAACAAGAGGGTCATTTATGTAAGGGAGCTTTATCTGTTTTTAATCTCTCTCTCTCTCTCTCTCTCTCTCTCTCTCTCTCTCTCTCTCTCTCTCTCTCTTTCTCTCTCTCTCTATGTGTGTGTGTGTGTACAGATCCTACACTGACTTTGAAGGCATTCCCTTGATGCAGCACCTAACCTTACACACCACAGCTGTATCCTTCATCTCCAAAGACAGCCCCAAATTTCAACCATCCTTCGGATCGATGGGTCTTATAAATACTTTCACACTTTTCAGATCCATTGTCCTGTGTACAAGAAAATGGAGAAAGAATATTTTGCTCAACAAGTGTTTTCTTGGTATTTGTATGTGTATACATGTATACACATGTGTTTGCACACATGTGGAAACCAGACATCAACTTCAGATGTTAGTCCTCAGATTTGTTCCCCAATTAGGCCAGCCTGGCTGGCCAACAAGCCCTAGGGAATCTGCCTGTCCCCCTCTCCACAACATCATCACAGGGGGCAGGGGGGAGCAGGGGTTACAACTGTGCCACCACTTCCAGCCATTTCATGAGGCGTTCTGGGGCTGGAACTCAGGTCCTCGTGCTTGCGACCAGCACTTCACCAACTGAACCATCTCCCCAGCCCGCCACAAGTGTTTTCGCTTAAAATCTAGGATCTTCGGAAGTATTGCTTGAAAGCCATGCCAATTATTCATGCATCTGCCATGTGCCAAAACAATCAAGCATAGCCCATATGTTGGACTTAACAGGTGATAGTTATTTTCCAGGCCTTGTGAAATCTCAAGAGGCCATGTAGCCTTTGAATTTATAATAATGGAATTACAGTCACAGTTACTTACACCTTTAACAGACAAACGTTCCTTGCTTGGGAATGACCCAGCCTATACAGGGTTCTGATGCTCTTCACAGAGTTCTGGGGTGCTGTGAGCATGGGGTACAGAAGTTGTAAAAGGAGGCTTCTCCTTGGCAAACTGCCAGGCAAGGCCTTATTTCACATTTAATGCCTTGTAGGGATAAGATAGCACTAGATGAGTCTTTGGATCAGGTAGGAAAGGCCGGCCAAAGTGGGAAGCAAGGAACCTGCGTCTTCAGCCACTTGAGAGCTCACTGCTATTCAGTAGTTTCGCTTAGGGATAGCAGAGAGCAATTTTGACGTGGAAGAGAATTTTCATAAAAGAAAAGACATTCTTCAGGTAGGCTTTGAAATTTACTCCTAGAGCTGTTCTGGAGATAAGTTTTATAAATTTGTTAGTAAAGGGCTCCAAACTTTTGTTCTATCCCTTTGAACTGAATCTGTGATCCACCACAAGCTTCCTAAGGCTTCTCTAGTGGATAATCTTATTTCCCTCAGCAGAGTCTAACTTTTCTTTGGAATAGTTGTTTGTTTTGGTTTGGTTTGGTTTTGCCACTAGTGCATAGAATTACAGTAATCACACTCCTGGGCTCAATGAAATATGCCATTGATCCATGCATGACTGACTTTAATTTAGTTAGTTGCTTTTTAATAATGCAGAAAATACTCAGGAAGCTTTCTTCCCCTCCTTGACAAAGAGATTCTAACCTACACCCAACCCTGTAGAGCCGAAGTCCATCCTGTTTCCTCCTTCTGCTGAGCTAATGTTAACCTGCATCCTGAGGTGCCAGTTTAATATTCCTTTGCTTTCCTTTTATGTGAGCTTATTGATTCTTTTTCTTTTTACATTCTTGTTTTCTTTTATATATACACACATATATATACATATATATGTGTATATATATATATCTTCAGGGAACAATGTTGTGTTATTAATAAAATAACACAAACCTGGGTTTGTGTTATTTTATTAATATTGTGTTGTATAATATGTGTACATGATTGTGGGCACATGCATGCCAGGGTGCCTGGGTGAAGGTTAGAAGACAAACGTTGGGAGTTCTCTCCATTTTTTTTTTTGTTTGTGTTTTTTGGGTCTTTTTGAGACAGGGTCTCCCTGTAGCTCTGGCTGTCCTGGAACTCGCTACATAGACCAGGCTGGACTTGAACTCACAAAGATCCACCTGCCTCTGCCTGCCAAGTGCTAGGATTAAAGGGGTGCACCACCACGCCCAGCTCTCCTTCCATTTTTATGTGGGTTCTGGGGTTGAACTCCAATAGGCAGGCGTCAGTGGAAAGTGGAAAGTGTTTTTACCTATGAGTCATCTTGACAGCCCTCAACTTGTTTTTTTACCTGATTGCCCCAATTTATCAACAATAAATCAAAACATGGGAATTAATGAATCGGTGTCTTCCCCAGCACTTGGTATTATCAGACATTTTAATCTATGCTGACCAATTGTGAGAGGACTTTATGGTAGTAACACCATTTCCACCTGTGATGCCAAGCATCCCTTTTTGATGATTTGTTTAAACAGGATTACTTTTGTTTTCTGAGAAGAGTCTGTTCAGGGCTTTTGCCCATTTTCTACAGTTGTTTTGAGCTTCTGTTATTAAGAATACTTAATATAGTCTCAATACTAATCTTTGTTATATTTTATTTCAAGTTGCTTTTGTTGACTAAAAGTTCTTTACATAGACCAGGTGTGGTGGCACATGCCTTTAATTTCAGCACTTGGGAGGCATCGGATCCCCTGGAACTGGAGTTACAGTTGTTTTCAGCCACGTGGGTGTTGGGAACTGAACCCAGGTCCTCTGTGAAAGCACTGAGTGCCCTTAACTACCGACCCATCTCCCCAGCTACATGATTGATGCTTTTTGTTTAAGATATCATTTAAGAACTTAGCGAGTCTTTCCTAGCACACTACGTGCGTTTGTATTCTAAAGGTTTTATTTATTTTATTTTTTTAATAATTATTATTTGTTTATTTTTAAGGGATTCTACAATATAATAACACAGTTGTTTTCAGATAACATTGATGTTTCTTGGTTTGCCGTACAATAAGGTAATTGGTGCATTTTGCAAGTATCTATGTCCAAATTTTGAACAACCCAAGGTTCCTATAGTCCAGTTGGAGAAGCTTGTATGCACAGGCATGTTGATCAATTAGGAGTCCAGACTCTATTGCTGTAGTCTCATGATTTACCCCTTTCTCTCCACAGCCCTTACATTCTACCACGCCTCCTCTTCCGCAGTTTGTTCCCTGTGCTTTGGGAAAGGGGCACAAGTGGTTGAGAAGAAAAGTCTAATTTCTTTGGAGTTGTCATTTTGGACTCCAGTCTGTTCAGATTGTTTCCCTTCATGGGTTGACAGCTTTTCCAGGGATACCTTTTTACTCATACTAACAAAGCACAAGCAATTGGATGTACAGGCATTTAAGCAGTACTAATTATTATGTCAAGCTAAGCTGTGAATATAGACACAGATGCTTAGATGGTATGCTAATCCACAAACTGTGGTTTCTCTATGAAGGGTGACAAGTTCTTATTGTGGCTTATAACATCTCCTAACCACTAGAGGACATAAGCTTGTGGCATCCACTGTGAGTTATTCCTCCAAGGAGAGAGCTAATAGCCAATTAGATTTGGGATATATATATAGACACTTTGCTGCCACTGTTGCACAGTATCTCCAGGCTATTGAGGTGTAGCTGATATTGACGGAGGAGTCTTGCTTGTCTCAGAGAGACCAATATTTTGCTGTATTGCTTTAGTGGCCTTTGGTAATGCTGTCTGGCATTTCAGAGGCCAGTTGTACGCTAGCAAGTGATGTCTCATAACATTTTTTCATGCTCACACCAGGTCTTCGACAACAGGGACTTACTGCCTTTCTGCTTGCATATATCCCACTTATAGGCAAAAGGCCTTTATAATTTGGTGGGGGGTGGTTTGAATCCCCTAGCCAACATCTCCTAGGCAGAATAATTCATTGCTGATGTCAGAGCTTTCCTGTAGTAATATATTTTGCTTAATTACACAGTTTATAAACACTTTACTATTGAATTTGGCTCTAGATAGAGAATTATCCTTTCACAGTTCCTATGCCTGTCAGTCAATTAAAAAAGGGTAGTTATCCTGTTTTATAAGAAATTACCACTATAGCCGGGTGTGGTGGTGCACTCCTTTAATCCTAGCACTTGGGAGGCAGAGGCAGGTGGATCTTTGTGAGTTCAAGGCCAGCCTGGTCTACAGAGTGTGTTCCAGGACAACTGGGGCTACAGAGAGACCCTGTCTCGAAAAGACCAAAAAATAAAAATTACCACTATAACAACTGACTCTAATTTACAGTTAGGGAATGATTTCATTACCATCATGTTTTTCTTTTTCCTATAAAGGGGAGAGGTAGGAAGGTTTCTCAGTATCTGGAAGGTAAACTTCGTTAGGGCCCATTATAAACAGTTAACCCCAATAGTATTCAGAGAGATGCTCAGTGTCTGTGACTCAGGCAGTCTGAGGTTCCTCTTTCTTTAATGTTCAGATGGGTCAGCCTCTCTGCTGGCATTTCCCAGTCCATCCTGCACAGCCATAAGTTGTACGTTTTCATGCATTTAGATTGGTGATTTTTACCTGTGGGAACATAAAATTCTCCTCCCATTGTTAGTTTCAAGATCTCAAAAATTGAAATTTTATCAATAGGATTGGAACTTAGAGTTTTCCATTTGTATCCCAGAAAGGATACTACCCCACCTCCCACCTCCCTCTTTTTGTGTTTTTTTGTTTGTTTGTTTTTTGTTTTTGTTTTTTTTTAGGTTTTTATGTTTTGACCTATAGATGTCTAAGTTGTATTACACATACCCATAAGCAGGAGCCAAGGCATAAGTTTTCATTAAATTTACCCAAACTGTTTCTCATTGACTGTATGCTACTTATTTGGGAAGGAAATTTAAGCTTAGTTCCTTTAAATTGTCCTACGAGTAAAAGAAAGTGTTACAATGTGATGTTGTATAATTCAGAAAAATATAGAGACCATTTGTGTACCTTAACCCAATACAAATTATAAATAAAACAATTAACATTTTACATTCCCAATTAGTTCAATTGTATTACCATTTTCAACAAAACCTACACCTAAATTTAACTAATCTAAACATTTCACTAAGCCTTAAAATATCCTATACTTTGTGGATCAAGCTTGGGCAGAGTTGAGTACCTGCTAAATAAATTTTACCCAATATACACTTTGCTCTTTAAAGCTATATGACTGGTCTATGACTTCTACTTATTCTAAAGGTTTTTTTTTTATTAATTTTATTTATTTCTGTATGTGTATGAATGTACTGTCTGCATGCAAGTTTGTGCACCCGTGTCGTGCAATGCCGCGGAGGTCAGAAGAGGGTATCGGATTCCCCTGGAACTGGAGTTCTCCTGGAATTGGAGTTTCAGACGGCTCTTAGCCGCCATGTGGGTGCTGGGGATCGAACCGGCGTCCTCTGTAAGAGCGGTCGGCGCTCTTAACCGCTAGGCCATCTCTCCAGCCCCCTATTCTAAAGGTTTTAAAAGTTGATCTCACTTGGGTACAGCCTCAGTTAAGAACCCAGTGTTTTTACCATCATGCAGAAAGTTCTGCTTCTCACATAGTCTGCTTCTGTTCCTGCTCCACGCACGCATGCATGCACACCACAGTGTATACAAGGAAGTCAGAAGATGTGCTGGATAACTTTAGTGTCAACTTGACACACCTGGGCTGAAGGAGCCTCAATTGGACTGGCTTATGGCCATGCCTGTGGGGTATTTTCTTGATGTTGAGTGATGTGGGAGGGCCCAGCCCACTGTGGGTGGTGCCACCCCTGGACAGGTTGTTGTGTATTGTAAAGAAAGCAGGCTGAGTGTGGGCCAGGGAGCAAGTCAGTAATCAGTGTTCCTCCATAGCCTGTGCTTCAGCTCCTGCTTCCAGGTTCCTGCCCTGAGTTCCCACCTTGGGCTCCCTAAGTGATGAACTGTGACCTTGGAGATATAAGACAAATAAATCCTTTCCCCCCAAGTTGGTATTGGTCAGAGTGTTTCACCATAGCAATTGAAAGCAAACTAGAACAGAAGACAACATGTAGGAGCTGGTTCTCTCTACCACATAGGTCTCGGGGATCAAACCTAGGTTGCCTGCCTTGGCGGCAAGCGCCTGTACCCACTGAGCCACCTTGCCAGTGTGTTTTTCTCTGCACCACTGCACCATCTCACACTCTGTTCACAGTCCTGACGCGCAGCAGGGGTGACATCTCTTTTTCCCTTTCTTCGGTTTTCCTCCTAGTTCCTGGCCCCAGATAAATCCTTTATCTATTTGTTTATTTTTTATCTCTTTATGTGAATGAGGGTTTTACCTGCATGTATGTAAGTGCATCACATGTGTGTAGTCCCCACCGAGTTCAAGGCTGGTCTTGAACTCACAGTGATCCCCCTGCCTCTACCTCCTGAGTGCTGGGATTAAAGGTGTGCACCACCAGGCCTGGCACTCAAGAGAATACATTTTTAGGATTTATTTTAATTTTACATGCATATGTCTGTGTGTCTGTGTGGGTATATACTGGTGGAATTGCCTGTAGAAGCCAGAACAGTGCATTGAGCCCCTAGAACTGGAGTACCACTTGGTTCTGAGAATCAAACCCAAGTCTTCTGGAAGAACAGCAAATGTTCTTTTTTTTAATGTTTGTTTATTTATTATTTCTTTTTTAAAAAAATTTATGTGTATGAGTGTACTGTCTGCATGTAGGTTGGTGCACCTGTGTTGTGCAATGCCACAGGGGTCAAAAGAGGGCATCGGATTCCCCTGGAACTGGACTTAAAGACGGTTCTTAGCTGCCATGTGGGTGCTGGGAATCAAACCTGGGTCTTCTGTAAGAGCAGACAGTGCTCTTAACCACTGAGCCATCTCTCCAGTCCCTAGAACAGCAAATGTTCTTAACTGTTGAGCCATCTCTCCAGCCCCTCCAAATGCAATTTAGAACCACATTATCAAGTTCCCTGAAATCCTTCTTGTGACTGTAATGGCAGTGACCTTGAGTCTACATTCAGTCTTCACACTCTGTATGCATAAATATGGTGTGTTTGCCATGGTATGACCTCCTTTCATAACTCTTAATAAAGTTTTATGATTTTACAAGTAGGGATCAGAGATAGCTTTTATTCAAATTATTCTAAGATATAGTATTGAATAATCTCTTCGATTACATTTTCTATTTTGGCATATTAAATGCACCCAAAATTTGGACTTTAATGTGGTACTTGGGAACCTAGCTAAATATCATTTTAACAGCTTATCTATGACTTGTTTGGGCTTTTCTATGTAATCATTCTATTATCAGAAATTTTTGAGTTTTATTTCTTCCTAAGCCTTCAGATTGATTTTTCTCTCACATTATCCTAGAAGCCCTCTGACTCAATTTTGGTTGGCAGAGGTAGTATTAAGCACCCTGGTCTGTATCCTGACTTACAAGAAAAAAAATTTTTTTTGGTCTTTTTGAGGCAGGGTCTCCCTGTTGCCCCAGCTGTTCTGGAACTCACTATGTAGACCAGGCTGGCCTTGAACTCACAAAGATCCACCTGCCTCTGCCTCTGCCTCCCAAGAGCTAGGACTAAAGGCGTGCGCTACCATGCCTGGCCAAGAGAATATTTTTTAAAGATTTTTATGTGTGTGTGTGTGTGTGTGTGCGCGTGTGCACCTGTGTGGTTGTACACTGTGTGCGTGGGTGCTTGTAGAAACCAGAACAGTGCATTGCATCCCTGGAGTTACAGGGTCATAAGCTGCCTGACATGAGAGCTTAGAACTGAACCCAGGTCCTCTGCAAGAGCAGCAAGTGCTCTTAACTGCTGAGCCAGCTCTCCAGCCTTATAAGAGAATATTCATCATCTTTTGGAATGCATTTGTGGCTGTATGCATGTGTATATATATATATGTATTTGTGTGTGTATGTATGTATGTATGTATGTATGTATGTGTGTGTGTGGAGTCCAGGGCTTCATGTATGCTAGCAAAGTATGCCCAGCCATCTAATCTCTGAGGATTTTCAGCTCCACCTCTTGCCTTCTACGTCACTTATCACCACATATTCTCCTCCTCTTCTCTTTCTCCAGGGTAATTTTTTGTTGATGTTTTCCTATTGAAATCTGAATAAATTAGATATTATTAGCAAAATTAACTAAACCCATTAGAAAGCATAAACATGTAATTCAAGTACTTGGGTGGCTGAGGGAGAATTGCAAGTTTCAAGCCAGCAAGATGCTGGCTCAAAAACACAAAACAAAATTTAAGCAGCTAGCCGGGCGTGGTGGTGCACACCTTTAGTCCTAGCACTTGGGAAGCAGAGGTAGGTGGATCTCTGTGAGTTCAAGGCCAGCCTGGTCTACATAGTGAGTTCCAGGCCAGCTGAGGCAACAGGAAGACCTTGCCTCAAAAAGACCAAAATAAATATATAATATATATAATATACAATATATATATGGAGCTAGAGTCATAGTGGTAAATTTTAATAATTTATATTAAATCCAATTTTATTTCCCCCCTAATTTCTTTCACTTTTAATTTTTTATCTTTATATATGTAAAACATTTAAAATTCGCATTTATAGCCAGGCATGGTGGCACATGCCTTTAATCCTAGCACTTGGGATGCAGAGGCAGGCGGATCTCTGTGAGTTCAAGGCCAGCCTGGTCTACAGAGTGAGTTCCAGGCCAGCTGGGACTAAAGTCTCAAAAATACAAAAAAAATTTGCATTTATTTATTGGGGTGCACACACAACATGATGTGTATATGGAGGTTGTCAGAGGATACCTCGCTAGAGTCAGTACTGTCCTTCCACCATGTGAGTCAGGTCCTGGGGACTGAACTCAGGTCATTAGGCTTGGAGGCAAGCGCCTTCACTCACTAAGCCATCTTGTCAGCCCATCTTTCTCTTTGCTTGCTAGTTTTATTTTATAAGATAGTCTCTGTAGCCCATCCTGACACTAAACACACAGAAATCCTCCTGCCTCACTCAGCCTCCGGAGGGCTGGTAATACAGGCATATACCACTGGTATTACAGGCATGTACCACTATACCCAGCTCAATCCCTCCTCATTTTCTCCCTAATGGATAGTTGGGTCAAACTTCCAGAATAATCCCGGGTCACATAGTATTTGAGGAATTTCGGAGATACAGATGAGTAGCCTGAAGCCTGTTCAGCCAACATTTCTCAGCACCAGCCCTGTGCCTCTATTGCCCTAAGCATAGTAAACTCCATACAGAATCTTCCCAGGGTTCCTTCACCACTGGGGGAGGAACAAGCAGACAACTAGGATGATTGGTGTCACTGCTGTGGAGAAAATGGAGGGGGGGGAAGAGAGAGAGAGAGAGAGAGAGAGAGAGAGAGAGAGAGAGAGAGAGAGAGTTTTTTCTCCCAGCCTTCTTTCAAGTTCTTTGTCCTAGTGGAAGTGACACTGAATACCACTATAGTGTTCTGTCTCTCTGCCTCTCTGCCTCTCTATGTCTCTCTGTCTTTGTGTCTCTGTCTCTCTTTCACACACACACACACACACACACACACACACACACACACACACACATACACAGGATCACTCTCTAGGTGTGTCAGTCCAGGCTAGGAATCCCCTGTACCCAGGTTATGGGAACAAAACACAAAGGACCAAAGTTCTCACTCTGAGAACACAAGGCTGGACTCTGAGTTGTACTAGCATCAGGCATGTCCTCATGGAGTACTTCCTGGGACCATATTCCTGAGACAGGTACCAGGGCCACCTTGATAAAGGCTTAATATTCCTATCCTCCAGAAACTCACAGGATCCGGGTAAGACCTACAGCAGAGGGTCCATATGCCTCAAAGCAAGAAATGTGCCACAGTAGAGAATGCTGGACGTGGGACAAGGCTCTAGTCCGGAAAGTGAGGAAAAGCAGGTCAGATTCTACCACCAGCAAGAGCACACAGTCAATGGGGAGCTTACGAGGCAGCTGGCTGGAGGGTCAAGCTGACAGAATGAGCTCTGTCCTCACACAGCCTGAGCTAATGTCCTAAGCTGCCGATCCAGCAGAGGCATCCATTGCTTTCACTTGTAAAATGGGGATAATAGGAGGGAAAGCATAAGTTTACTAGGGCAATTAAATGATCTGTGGAGTATGTAGCTCTTAGTCGATTCATTTTAGGCCCTACTCACAGAAAACCAATTTGCAGAAACCCAATTTGCCAAATGACCAATGCACTGTATTTTCCAGAGAACCAAGTGGCTTTAAGTGGAATATTCAAGTTAGGTCTGTAATTGTGAAATGTGAGTTTCTAGCTATTGACTGAATTGAGACGTATTATACTGCCATGGGCAAGTGGGTCCCATAGCATGCTACTTTTCTTTTTTTTTTTTTTTTTAATTTTATTTATTTCTGTATGTGTATGAATGTACTGTCTGCATGCAAGTCTGTGCACCCGTGTCGTGCAATGCCGCGGAGTTCAGAAGAGGGTCTCAGATTCCCCTGGAACTGGAGTTCTCCTGGAATTGGAGTTTCAGACGGTTCTCAGCCGCCATGTGGGTGCTGGGGATCAAACCCGGGTCCTCTGTAAGAGCGGTCGGCGCTCTTAACCGCTAGGCCATCTCTCCAGCCCGCATGCTACTTTTCAAGTTTCGTTGTTTGTTTGTTTTTTGTTTGCTTGCTTTGGTTTGGGTTTGTTTTTGGTTTTTGGTTTTTTGAAGCTAGGTTTCTCTATGTAGTCCTGACCAGCCTGGAACTTATCATATAGCCCAGGCTGGCCTTAAACATATGGCAATCCTCCTGCCTCAGCCTCCTAAGCACTGGTATTAGAGTCACCATCCCTGGCTACATCTTTACTTTTTGTGGCTTTTACCTCCTGGTTCCTGAGATGTAACCCAAGGCTTTATATATACTAGGCAAATGCTCTACCACTATATCCTCAGACCTTTAAAAAAATGCTAATTTTGCCGGGCGTGGTGGTGCACGCCTTTAATCCTAGCATTTAGGACACAGAGGCAGGCGGATCTTTGTGAGTTCAAGGCCAGCCTGGTCTACAGAGTGAGTTCCAGGACAGCTGGAGCTACAGGGAGACCCTGTCTCAAAAAGACCAAAAAAAAATGCTAATTTGGGGGGCTGGAGAGATGGCCTCGCAGTTAAGAGCACCGACTGCTCTTGCAGAGGACCTGGGTTTGATCCCCGGCACCCACATGGCGGCTAAGAACTGTCTGTAATTCCAATTCCAGGAGAACTCCAGTTCCAGGGGAATCTGAGACCCTCTTCTGACCTCCGCGGCATTGCACGACACGGGTGCACAGACCTACAAGCAGACAGTACATTCATACACATACAAAAATAAAAATAAAATTAAAAAATGCTAATTTTTAAAAGGTGAAGGTAGGGGCTAGAGATATGTTAAGCAGTTAAAAACACTTGCTGCTCTTACAGAGGACCTATGTTCAGTTTCCAATACCCACATGGAGGCGCACACCAGCCTGTAATTCCAGCTCAAGAGGATCCAACACCCTCTTCTGGTCTCTGTGGGTACTGCATGCATGTGGTACACTTACATACATGTAGGCAAAACATGCATACATATAAAAATAAATAATAATAAATAAATAAGTGGGGAGGCTGGTGAGATGACTCAGTTGGCAAAAGTGCTTATTGTGAAAGCCTGATAAGCTGAGATGGGTCCTTGGAACCCATGTAAAGGTAAAAGGAAAGAACCAACTATACAGAGTTGTCCTCCAACCTCCACATGAATGTTATGGTTTATGCAACCCCCTCACACATAGCGCATGCATACACACACACACACACACACACACACACACGTAATAATTTTTAAAGAGTTATTTTAAAAATATTTTATTATTTTATTTTACGTGTATGAGTGTTTTGCCTGCATGTGTGTAAGTGCACCAGTGTTGTACAAAGCTCCTGGAGGTCAGAAGAGGGTATTGGATCCCCTGGAACTGGAGTTACAAACAGATATTAGATACCAAGTGAGTGCTGGGAACTGAACCCAAGTTCTCTGCAGGAGCAGTCAGTGTTCTTAACAGCTGAGCCATCTCTCCAGCCCCCTTAAAGAGTATTTTTAAGCCAGGCGTGGTGGCGCACGCCTTTAATCCTAGCACTTGGGATGCAGAGGCAGGCGGATCTTTGTGAGTTCAAGGCCAGCCTGGTCTACAGAGTGAGTTCCAGGACAGCTGGGGCTACAGGGAGACCCTGTCTCAAAAAGACAAAAAAAAAAAGTATTTTTTAAAAAGGTAGTGTGTATGTGACCCTCACTTAAATCTGCAGTACTGAGGGTGAAAGTGGTGAAGCAGAAATACATCCTTTTTTTATATGAAGTGTCGTTTACTTACTAAAATTACTTCTTAATTTTATTTATTTATTTTATTTATGAGAGTTTGTTGCCACCCTGCATTTGTGGACGTTAGAGAACAACTCATGGGGGCTGGTTCTCTCCTTCAACCATAGGGGTTCTAGGGATCCAACCCAGTCATCAGGCTGGGCAGCAAGCACCTTTATCTCCTGAACCATCTCCCCATCCCCTACTCAGTAAAATTAAAGCATTACATGTCAAACTCATTTGCTTCCATTCTAATTTCCTTTTGATACTTTTGTACATCTTTTTCTATTCTTCTAATCATAAACATTTACAATAATCTCTTGCCCTTTCCTTTCATGATAAAGAATTAAATTTAAAATTTAATTTACTTAGAATTAAATTTGAAACATATTAAATTTCAATACACATCATACCAAGGAAATCTGAAATCTTAATTAAATACAAAAACAGACAAGAGAAATCTTGGCTCACTGTATCTGTCCTTTTCTGGAAAATGTTGAAATTTGCTTTTCTCACAAGGATCATTTGGGATAAATGAGTGAGTAGCAGCTCGCACAGGGACTGACATGAAAAAGGTATTCAACAGTTCAAAGATGGGAAAGTTAGTTTCCCACATTGAATCATTTCAGTGGATCACAGCATCAAGATATTTTGTGATAAGTAAGGAATTTAAGTAATACATAAAAATGATCTTAGTTAAAGCCCCTGGGCTTGGCAGATGACTCAGTGGGTTCAATGCTTGTTGTGGGAGTATGTGGACCTGAGTTCAGAACCCCAGCAGCCATGTAAAAGGCTGGGCATCATGGTACATGCCTATAACTCCAGAACTGGGGAGGTGGGAGGGAGATAGGAATCTGGATCATGCTGGCCAGGAACTCTAGGTAACTGGTGAGTTCCAGGTTCAGTGAAAAGACATTACCAAAAAAGGGGGGGGAGCCCCTAAGATTGCTTTTAACCAAATGCCAAATACCAAGATTGAACAGACTATGACCAAAGATGGACGGTGCACAGGGATGTTGCCCAGTTGGCACTTGTCTGCCATGTGCAAGGCCCTGGGTTCCATTTCTAGCCATACAAAAAAATGGCATTTATTTTTAAAAAATATCAATTCAGGCCTGGAGTGATGTCTCAACAGTTAAGAGCAGAGGGCCTGGGTTCAATTCCTAGCACATACACAATGGCTAACAACCATGTTCCTAACTCCAGTTCCAGAAGATCCAATGCCCTCTTCTGACTTCTGCAGGCATTGCATGACACAGGTGCACTTACACATATGCAGGCAATACACTCATACACATAAAATAAAAATAAATAAAATATTTTTTAAAAATATACCAATGCAAACATTTTACAATACTTATATGGGGACTAAAGCATAATTAGTAGATGATGGGTATGTGGATGACTGTTGGTCCTGTCCATACACCAGGGCGTGCAGGACCACATACATTCGAGACAGGTACTCTATGAATGAACTGCACCCAAGCCCTGTAGAATCTTTACATGTACTTACAAAGTCTGAATATGTACATTGAAGGGAGACAACTCATGTTATGCAAAATTTCCTTCAAGAAACACTGAAAATATATTCCTAATATCAATATCCCAAGTTCAACATTCTCCTTAAAGCTGTGAAACTTGCTTGGAAAGCTACTCAAACATTTCATTTTAGGAAATAGGCAAACAGGCATATTTGGGGGTGTGGTTCCTTGGGGAAAAAAATAAATAGGCTTTCAATAAATGAATCTCTGGCAGATTAGAACTCCAAAAAGAGAAAGCGACCCTAGTGAAAAGCTGCGAGGGGGCCCGTGGGAAGACAGGAGTGACAGAAGTCACTTTTACTCCTGCAGTTGGAGGGGATATCCAGGGTGGTGCCCAAGTCCTGAGGGGTTCATAAATACTTAATAGTTGTATTGTGTAGTTTTTCTTTCTTGATTATAATAAGCATAACTTTTTTTTATTAAACCCCCACCACCCATCTTCCTCCACCCTAGACAGCCCCGCCCCTGCTAGTACATGGACAGTTCTGACTGGCTGCTGGGAAACTCTGCCGCGAATATAAACATAACTTGATTATGTTGAATTTGGGCTATGGCCAAGAATCTAAAGAAAATTCAAACTACAACCCATTACTCAGAACTTCATTGCATGACTTACTAACCATGTTTCTGACAGGTTACTTGTTCTGAAAGACTGGAACCATTGATGTGAGCAAGCATTCTGATGCAAACCCTAAGCCAGCTTCCTCCCCCAGCCATGGCCTCTCTTGACCCTGAGTCGCAACTACCAGTGTTGACTGTTACCTTGGGAATTTTTTTAGATTTTTAATTTATCTTTGTGCATGTGCATGTTCATCTGTGTTCATATGTTTGTTCATTTATGTACAGGTGCAATTTGCACATGTATGAGAGGTTACAGGACAACCTTGGGCGTCATTCCTCAAGCACTGAGTCTCTCACTGGCCTGGGACTTAACACTGGCCCTTTACAGACTGAGTAAAGGCCACGCACACACTCCTATGTTGCTGAATTTGCATTGTTCCTGGTTCTTTGCTAGAAACAAAGATGAACTGAGCATCTTTTTCAATAAATATTTGTTCCCAGCCTTGATCACTTTCTCAGGATAAGTCAAAATTTCTAACCAAGGATAAGATCTCGCTTTCCAAAAACAAGTTTCATGTTGGGGCAGCGAGATGGCTCAGTGGGTAAGAATGCCTGCCACCAAGTTTGACCACATGATTCAGACCCACATGTTGGAAGGAGAGAAACAACCCCTATAAGTCCTATAAGTTGTCCTCTGACCTCCGCACACATGCAGTTGCACATTCGTGTCCTGAGCATGCACACAATCAACAAATCACTCAATGCAAATTTCAAAAGACTTTATTTACATTCATAACAGTAAAATATTCATTTTTCCACACCTTTATTTAGAACAGTTTCACTATAACTTTCCTCTTTATTTGTCCAACTTCACACAATATTCTTTTTTTTTTTTTTTGGTCTTTTTGAGACAGGATCTCACTGTAGCCCCAGCTGTCCTGGAACTCCTCACTCTGTAGACCAGGCTGGCCTTGAACTCACAGAGATCTGCCTGCCTCTGCCTCCCAAGTGCTAGGATTAAAGGTGAGTGCCACCATGCCCGGCTTAATGTTCATTATTTTAATCTGTAATTTCTTCAGTTACTATTGAGGTTAAAATTTTCATGTGTTTCTTGCCATACATCTAGGTCTGTGTGTGGGTCTGAGATGTGAGTGTAAGTGTGTGTGGGGGGGTGTGGGTGTAGGTGTGGCCATGTGTATTGCCTGATGGTGTCCTTTCCCCTTTTACTATTAAATGTCCATTCTTTTATTTGTATTATGCCCATTGAGAATAGTGTTTTCATATGTTATGGGTCTGTTTAAGCTGCTGATTTCTTCTTGGCCAAGCTTTGGTGATTCCCAGAATTTCAGATATTCATCCATTTCTTCTAGGTTTTAAAACTTGGTAGAATATAGGTTCTTGTAATATTCCCATATAATTTTCTTGATCTTTTCCTTGTCCGTTGTGATATTTCCCTTTTCATCACAGATTGTATTGATTTGGAGTTGTTCCTTCTTTCTTTTTGTTAACTGGGCTAGAGGTCTGTCTATCTTGTTTATTCTTTCAAAGAACCAACTTTTGGCTTCATTGATTTTTTGTATTGTTTTCTTTGTTTCTATTTCATTGATTTCTGCTCTATTTTTGTTATTTCCTTCCTGTCTGTTGCGTTTAGGGTTCATCTGTTGTTGCCTCTCAAGTGCTTTTAGCTGTAGTGTTAGATCATTCACTTGTGGCTCTTTTCTGTTTTTCTAATGTAGGCACCCAGGGCTATAAACTTCCCTCTTAGGACTGCTTTTAAGGTATCCCAGGTTTTGTTGTTTGTATTTCTTTGTCATTCATTCCAGGAATGTTTTTTATTTCTTTATCTCTTCCTAAAAAAAAAAAAAGAATGTGTTGTTTAGTCTCCATGGTGCTTGTAGGCAGTAGGGCTTGTCCTGGTGTGATGTTGAGCTTTATTGCACTGTGGTCTGAAGAATGCAGAGAATTATTTCAATCTTTTTGTATTTGTAGAGGTTTCTTCTGTGTCCCAGTATGTGGTCGATTTTGGAGAATGTTCTGGTGGGGTGCTGAGTAGAAAGTGTATTCTCTGGTATTAGGATGGATGTTCAGTAAGGTCTATGAGGTCCATTTGATGTATCATAATTCGTTCAGTCAGATGTCTCTCTATTTTATTCTTTGTCTGTTGACCTATCCAAAGGACTCAGTGGGGTATTGAAATCTCCCACTATGAGTGTACTGGGGTTTAGTCTGTGACTGTGGTCCTGGAGAATGTCTTTATAAGTTTGGTGCACCAGAATTGGGGCAGATAATTCATAATTGTGGAAATCTCTCTTGCTGCTTAAACAGACCCATAACATTGAAGAAATAGAGGATGTAGTAAGAAGCCTCCCAATGTAAAAAAAGCCCAGCCCAGACAGTTTTCATGCAGCAAAATTCATAAAACATTTCAAAAAGACCTACAACATTATTACGTGAAACTGTTTAGAAGGTACAATCAGAGGGAATTTCTCTCCAAATTCCTTCTATGAAGCCAGCATCACTCTATTACCAAAACCAGACAAAGATCCAACTAAAAGGAGAATATAGACCCATCTCCCTCAGAATACAGATGCCAAAATTCTAAACAGGATACTGGCAAATCGCATATAGACCACATCAAGAAGATATCCATCATCAGACCAAGTTGGATTCATACCAGAGATGCAGGGATGGTTCAACATATGAAAATAATAAACATCATCAAATACATAACATGAAATCAAAGACAAAAACCACACCAATCTCAATTGATGCGAAAAAGCCTTTGACAAAATCCAGAGCCTCATGCTAAGCCCTAGAGGAATTGGATTGGAGGGATCATTCCGCAATGTAATCAAAGCCATAACAGGAAACCCACAGCCAATATCATCCTAATGGGGAAAGGACAGAAAACATTCCCTTAAAGGGTAGGAACTCGCGCAAGGCTGCCCCTGTCACCAATCCTCTTCAATATAGTGCTTGAAAACACTTGCTAAGGCAATAAGGCAAGAAAGATATAAAGGAGTACTAATTGGAAAAGAGGAAGTCAAAATATCCCTTTTTTGCCTATGATATGATGTTTACTAAGGATGCTAAAAACTCCACCAGAAAACTCCTAGAAAATGATGACAGCTTCAGCAAGTGGCAGGATACAAATAGAACCTTAAAAAAATCAATGGCCTTTCTTTACAAAAACCAACAACAGCAACTGGAGAAAGAATCAAGAGACTTCCCACTCAAATAGCCTAAAAACAATAAAAACTAGGAACAAACCTAACCAAAGACAACCAAAGACCCTACACAAAAATTTAAAACCTGAAAAAGAAGATTGAAAAAGACACCAGAGATGGAAAAACTTCCCATGCTCATGGATTGGAAAAAATTAACATTGTAAAATGTCCATTTACCAAACGTCTTGTATAGAATTTAACGCAATCCCAATCAAAATCCCCAAGAGTTTCTTCACATGCGTTGGAAACAAACGTTTCTAAATTCTTTGGAAAAAAAAAAAAAGAGCCCGAATAGCCAAAAAGCCCTGAGTGAAAAGAGCTACCAGTTGGGGAATCTCTATAACAGACTTCAAACTATATTACAAACGGCTATAGTCATAAAAACAGCCTGGTACTGGCACAAAAAACAGACCTGTTGACCATGGAAACAAAACGAAGATCAAAACTTGAACACATACAATTTCAGCCATCCAGATTTGACAAGGGGGCCAAGAAGCCACAATGGAGAAAAGACAGTATCTTCAGCATTGGTGTTGGCAAAACTGGATCACCACTTGTAGAAGAAGAAATTAAACCCCTACCTCTCGCCCTGTACAAAATTGAACTCCAATGGATTAAAGACTCAACGTGAAACCCCCAAACTCTGAAGGTGATAGAAGAAAAAGTTGACAGCGGACTACAAGACAGAGTAGGAAAAGACTTCCAAAATCAAGACAGCACTGCACAAGAATTAAGGGCCGACAATTGACAAATGGGACCTCATTAAACTCAAAAGCTTCTGTACATCAAAATAAACAATCAGGAAGTGAAGAGAAATCCCACAGAGTGGGAGGAAACCTTCACTGTAGATACATCTGACAAGCATTGATTTCCAGAATATATAAACGACCAAAAAACAAAGAAAAAAGAAAACAAAAGACCCATCAATGATGGAGCAAGAGAACTGAACAGAGACTTCACAAGTGGAGGAATTAGAGATGTCTGAGAAACACCTCAAGAAGTGTGTCAACATCACAATTCATTAAGGAATGCAAATCAAACCACTTTAAGATATCATCTTACTCCAATAAGACTGGCTAGAGTCAAGAAAACAAAGATACCAAGTGCTGGAGAGGTTTGTGGGGAAAGGGGCACACTCATCCACTGCTGGTGGGATGTAAACTCGTACAGCCACTATGGAAAGCAGTGTGGAGAACCTGGAAGACTTGGAATGAACTTGCCACCAACCCAGCCATACTCTCTGGGCATGTACCCTCAAGACTTACGCAACCACAGAATACATGCATGGCCATGTTTTTGCAGCTCTCTTCACAATAGCAAGGAGCTGGAACCAACCAAATGGCCCCTCAAACATGATGAGTGGATAGAGAAATGTGGTACATCTACACAATGGAGTTCTATGCAGCAGTAAAAAAGACGAATCATGAGCTGTGCAGGAAAATGGCGGGAGCTAGAGGACCATGCTGAGTGAAGTAACACAGTCCTAGAAAAACAAACGATGAATGGTATCCCTCATGCTGTGGAGGCTAGTGCCAATTACCTAGTTGTAAGTATTTCTTGTGTAGGGCCCCCTGAGCTTGGGTGTTCCGAAGGCAGTTGGGCGTAATGCATATTGGAAACAACAACAACAGAAAGGACTGCATCAAAGAACTGACTGAAACAGTGATCTTCTGCTCAAAACAGTCAACTTCCTCATGGAGAATATTGAGAAAGACTGAGAAAGAGATGAAAAGCATGTTTGGCAGAATGCATGAGCTCTGGCGGGGTGGGGGAATGGGTGGGAACACGGGTCTAGATTTGTTAAAAAAAAAAAAAAAGAGAATAGTGTTTTCACAAACATTGCAAATCTTTTTCTAAATTTGTCTTATGCCTTTTTTTTTCTATTTTTGCCTTTCCCATTTAAAAACAAATGTGTATATTGCTAAATCTCTCAGTGTTTTTCAGTTCCCTTTAGATATGAAAAAAATATAAAATCCACCCAATTCTTTTCTGGTATTCTTTTTCATTTCTTTGTGTTTAAATCGCTACTCTGTTGAAAACATTTACCAATATGTATTACAAGGTATAAAGCATTTTTAGAAGTATGGGCAGCATTTGTTGAAAATATTTTACTTGCTGTATTGCTTTCTGATTTGTGGCACTGAGACTGAATCCAGGCCCCTGTGCATACCAGATAAGCACTGTCTCTGAGACCCAGTCCTGCCTACTCATTTGAAGTGACACCCTTGTCCTACACTGTTCTAGCAGGTGGCTGTGTTTCCATGCTGTCAGTTCCATCCCTATGTCTCTGTAATCACATTCTTAATTATCATTTTTGTCCTAGTTTCATATCTATTGCTGTGAAAAAAATATCCTGACAAAAAACAGCTTAGAAGAGAAAGAGTTTATTTCCACTCACAATTCCAGGTCACAATCCATCAGTGCTGACATCACGTGGCAGGAGCTTGAAGTACCTGGTCACATTCACAGAGAGAAATTGAGTGCATGTGTGCTCACGTGCTTGCCTGTGCTCAGGTTGAGTTTTCTACTCTTAGATAGCTCAGGACTACTCGCTTAGCGAATGAAGCCCCCCACAGTAGACTGAGTCTTCCCACATCAATTAACTTAATTAAGACAGTCCCCTACAGATACACCCACAGGCCAATCCAATGCAGACAGTCCCTCATTGAGACTCTCTTCCCAGGTGACTCTAGGTTGTGTCAATTGACAATTAAAGCCAATCATCACAATTCTGTAATCAGTTAAAATCATTTGCTGAATAGATGCCCCTCTGTCACAATAGCCTTTAAACAGTTTTTATTGATTGGCCATTCTCAAGCATTTATTCTTTGAGAATCTGAGCTCTTGAAATTATTTTTTCTTGGTTTTGTTTTGGGGTTGGTTGACTGGTTGGGTGGGTGTATTTTCTTGTTGTGGTGGTTTTTGTTGCTGGTTTTTATTGGGAAAGGAGCAGGTCGAAGCAGTTTTCTTTATAATCCGGCCAGCTGAGAACTCACTATTTAGCACAGTCTGTCCTCAACATGCCTGGTAAGACTTTTTATTGCATTTATTTATTTATTTATTTATTTATTATTTATTTATTTATTTATTTATTATTTGTGTGTGTGTGTGTGTGTGTGTGTGCGTGTGTGTGTGTGTGTGTTTGTAGGTCAGAGGACAACTTGCAGGAGTCAATTCTCTCCTTCCATCATTGGGTCCTGGGGATCTAACTCAAGTTGGCCGGGTTGGTCAGGTTGGTGGTTGGCAGCAAGCATCTTTAAACACTCAATGGCCCAAAATCTTCTTTGAAGATATACTGCAAATCAGTATTATTGTTTTGTTTGGTTTTAATTTTTTTATTTATTTTTTATCTGTATGAATGTACTGTCTGCATGTAGGTTTGTGCACCGTGTCATGCAATGTCGTGGAGGTCAGAAAAGGGTGTCAAATTCCCCTGGAACTGGAGTTAAAGATGGTTCTCAGCTGCCATGTGGGTACTGGGAATGGAACCCAGGTCCTCTGCAAGAGCAGTCAGTTCTCTTAACCCCTAGGCCATCTCTCCAGCCCCATTGTTTTGTTTTTATAGAGCATAAAGCATCAAGGTCTCATTAATGTTGAAAATGAACTTTTTTGGGGGGGTAGTCTTTTTGAGACAGGGCCTCCCTGTAGCTCCTGCTGTCCTGGAACTCACTCTGTAGACCAGGCTGGCCTTGAACTCACAGACATCCGCCTGCCTCTGCCTCCCAAGAGCTAGGATTAAAATCATGTACCACCACGACCAGCTTGAACTTAACTTTTAAACATCAGACAAGTCAAATACATAGAGTGGCTGGTGGTCAGATTCAACCCTAGATGCACAGTATCCCCCACTTGCTAGAACTTCTAGAATCTAAGAATGTATTGAATCAGAATACCAGCTTGCAAGCCAGTGAGATGGGTAAAGGCAATTGCTGTAAAGCCAGATGACCTGAGCTCATTCCCTGGACCTACATGGTGAGAGGAGGGAACCAACTCCCACAAGTTGGCTCTGACCTCCACATATAGGGGTGTGTGTGTGTGTGTGTGTGTGTGTGTGTGTGTGTTTGTGTGCATATGCACACACACACACACACACACACACACACACACACACACACGTTTCTCAGAGAGTAAATACATCCCCTTATAAAATGGTGAAAATCACCAAGGAACTAGAAACATCTGCAAGTCACCCTTGGGGACACCAAAACAATATACTATAAACTGAGTTGCTTAAAACACCAGAAATGACCCTTGTCACAGTTCTTGTCACAGTTCTAGACACATCCTTTGCTTCCTGTATACAGGGCTATCTCTATATGCATTTCTATATTTCTTCTCATCTTAAGGACCCATCATTGGACATGAAGCCACTCTAGTTAGTCCAGTATGATTGTATCATTTTGAAAATAACTCTGGTAGCTGTTTTATGTATATGAGTATTTTGCCTGGATGTATGCAAGTATACCAATGCTCGAGGATTCTGTGCAATGCTAGAGCGTGGCAGATCCTTTGGAACTGGAATTATGGACAGTTGACTGAACCCAGGTCCTCTGCAAGAGCAGTCAGTGCTCTTACCCACTGAGCTCTCTCTCTAGACCCCAGGATGATCTCATCTTAATAGTTATTTACATGTGATGGCTAATCTTGGTTGCCAACTTGACACACCAGGGAAGAGGGACTTCAATTGAGGAAATATTTCTATCAGATTGGCCTGGGGCCATGTCTGTGGGCCATTTTTGTGATTGCTGAATGATGTAGAGGAGCCAAGCCCACTGCATGTGGTACCATCCTTAGGCAGTTCTGGGCTCTATAAAAAAAAGTAGCTTAGGGGCTGGAGAGATGGCTCAGTGGTTAAGAGCTCTGTCTGCTCTTGCGGAGGACCTGGGTTTGACTCCCAGTTCCCACATGGCAGCCAAGAACCATCTTTAAGCCAGTTGTGGTGGTGCATGCCTTTAATCCTAGCACTTGGGAGACAGAGGCAGGTGGATCTCTGGAAGTTCAAGGCCAGTCTGCTCTACAGAGTGAGTTCCAGGCCAGCTGTGGCTATAGGGGGAGACCCTGTCTCCAAAAGACCCCCCCCAAAAAAGGTAGTTTAAAGTAATCCTGAGAGCAAATCAGTAAGCAGAATTCCTCTGTGGTCCCTGTCAAGCTTCTGCCTTAGTGTCCCTTGATGATGGACTGTATGTAATATGTAAAATTAAATAAGATGACAGTGCTTTTGGTCATGATGCTTATCACAGCAACAGAAACCAAACTAAGGCAGAAATTGGTACCCAGAATGGGGTATTCCTGTGACAGACCTGACTGTTTTAGAGAGAATTGTGGAAGAATTTTAGAGTTTGGGCCTGGAAAAGCCATCGAGTACTCAGAGTTTAATGGACTGTTCTAAGGGAGCTTGGAAGATAAGAATGTGGAGAATACAGACAATGGAGGCCTGGCCTGTGACACTTCAGAGGAAAGCAAAGACTCTATCAGGGCTGTTTCTGTGATATTTTGGATTAGGAATTTATGAAAATGAAAACTTTGCTTTACTGATTAATAAGAGACCAATATCATTGAAGAAAAATTTTCTGGGAAGTATTTCCACAAGGTCAGCACACAGAAGCTGTGTACAGGGGGACTAAGGATGCATCTCAAGCTGGCAGCTAAACATGGTAATGTATAGGAGTCTCCCACATGATACTGTTTTTGATGGCTTGAGAGATGGAAGATTGTAGGTATCACAGACAGTACCTGAAGCCACCCAGCATGGTCTTATATTATAGTTACCCCTTCCAAGACCCTATTTCCAAATGAGGTCATAGTCTGAGGTTCTGGATGGATATGGAATTCTGTAGGGAGCACTCCTCCCACTATTCTAACTCCAACTAAGAATACATCACTCATGTTTCCCTTTCTTTGTCTTATTGGTATTTGGTTATCAGGGTAGAGTTCCTTTTATACAATTAATTAATTGATCCAGGGGTAGTGGCCCATGCCTTTAATCTCAGCACTCAGGAGGCAGAGGCAGGTGGATCTCTGTGAGATTGAAACCAGCCTGGTCTACATAATGAGTTCTAGGTCAGCTGGGACTATATAGAGATCCTATCTCAAAAGGATTTTTTTAAATTAAGATTGTTTTAAATTTTTCTTTGTACTCTGGAACCAGTTAAATCTTTAACAAAGTGCCTATTCCCTAAATATGTGACAGAATCTTTCCACCTACTCCCCAAGTCTCATGGAGTGATGGGGGTTGGGTGTGATTTGGTTTAGTCTATGATTCAGGGTCTCCTATATAGCCCAGGATGGCCATGGACTGATGTCTCCCAAGTGCTGGGATTATAGGTCTGTGCTGTCATACCAGTTGAGTTCTTTGTGTGGGAGTGGGAAGTTATGCTTGTGTTCAAATGTGTGCATTCAAGCTCATGTGCATATGAGTACATATAGAGGCCAGAGTCCAATGTCAATTATGTGTATTCAAGCTCATGTGCATATGAGTGCATGTAGAGGCCAGAGTTCAATGTCAAATGTGTGCATTCAAGCTCATGTGCATATGAGTGCATATAGAGGCCAGAGTTCAATGTCAAATGTGTGCATTCAAGCTCATGTGCACATGAGTGCATATAGAGGCCAGAGTTAGTTCTAAATTGTCAAATTGTGTTCGTGCATTCAAGCCTCATGTGCATCATTAGTTGCATTTATGTACGATGTTGTATGAGGCCAGACGTTCAATTCACGAGCACGCGTTCAGAGATTTGAGCCAGGCAGATGGAGTTCAGCAGTCAGAGTTCAAGTCGTTCACAAGGAGTTCAATGTCAAAGGTACTTTTCTGCATCTCAGATTCATGTACTCCTATGAGTTAGTACATATAGAGGCCAGCACAAGTCATCAAGCAGATAGGGTAGTCTGCAAATGTCAAAAAAAATGTAGTGCAATTTTCATGCTTATGTGCATATTGAAAGGTACATTAGAGGCCAGAGTCAAAAATTGTCAATTATGTGTGATTCACAGGCTCATGTGCTTATGAGTGCATGTATTGTTTATGATTGTTGGCCCAGGAGTTCACAGACAGGACAGAAAGATTCAATGTCAATCTTTGTGATTCAATGGCTCATGTTGCATTATGATTGTCGCGTTTGCTTCATGTCAGAGTGCCAGCAGAGAAGTTTCACTGTTCAAATGTGTGCATTCAAGCTCATGTGCATATGAGTGCATACAGAGGCCAGGGCAGAGTTCATCAGGGGCAGGAGTTCATTCGCAGGAGTTTTTTCAATGTCACATGCGTTGCATTTTCAAGCGCTCATGTGCCACATGAGTTGCATATAGAGGCCAAGACAGAGTTCAATGTCAAATGTGTGCATTCAAATTCCAAGCTCATGTGCATTGAGCCGCATGTATGGTTGTAGCAAGGCCGCAGCAGCCAGAGGTTCATGAGTGAGCAGAGTTCCAGCAGAGTTCAATGTCAAAGGTATGCATTCAAGCTCATGTACTCATATGAGTACATATAGAGGCCAGAGTCCAATGTCAAATGCGTGCATTCAAGCTCATGTGCATATGAGTACATCGGAGAGAGAGCAGAGCCGTTCACAAGAGTTAGCATGCGTTAATGTCCAATGTGGCATTTCATAATGCTCATGTTGGGAATATGAGTGTACATAGAGGCCAGAGTACAATGTCAAATGTCTTCCTCAGTTTTTAGTTGCCTCTCCACCTTTTTCAGTTTTGTGTGTGTGTCTATGAGTGTGTGTATGTGTGCGATTGTGTGTTGATGGTGGTGCGTGTGTGTGTGTGTGCACATGAGGTGAGTGCCGTAGTGCCACAGATGCAAGAACGAGCAATCAGTTCTCCCTGGGCCCTGTGAATTATGGGGCCAGTAGTGTTTGGAAAGTTGTTAATTGTAATGTTTTGTTAGTTAGTTGTACGCCACCAAAAACGGTATGGGTGGTGTAGGATGGCATTTCCAAATACTTTAAGGTCTTCTACTCAAAGACGCCGTGTAATAGCTATGCTCTTAATACTGTGACAATTCCATCTCTCGTCTAGGTGCCCCTCCCCCGCTCACCAGGATTTTTGAAGGAAAGGCTCTATTCATTGAAACACCTGGATGGAGATACTCATCAGCCATAGATCAGCTACCGGGGTCGGGTGGTAGGGGGGGCCCAGGGGTTGGTGCACTTGTTTAGTAGGTGAAGGCGCACCGGAGATCCTCCTGATCCTTCACGCGCGGGGGTGCGGGCGGATGGGGACATAAACACGCACCCTTTCCCTTCTGTCTTGTCTTCGTTTTTTGCATAATGGGACTGAGGCATGGGGTGTAATCGGTCTTCCCACACTTGCAGGGCTATCCCCCCCAATATGATTGCCACTGCCCCCAGTCCCGTCTCCCCACCTCCAGTCAGGTTGTGGTTCTCATGCCTTGCAGTGGGCAGTATCAGTGGCATGACATTTTTACCCCCCTGAGTCCACCTCCCTCCTGTCATGTGGTCTTCATGACTTTGCAGGGCAGATCTACCCTGAGCCACTCCCCCAGTCATGTGGTCTTCATGCTTGCAGGGCAGGACCCACCATTACCCCCGATTGAGCCCACTCCCACGCCAGAGTCAAGTGTGGTCTTTACATGCTATGTGGCAGGCAACATTGTCCCACTGAGCACTCCACTCCCCCGCTCAGGGCTCATGTAGGACATTCTGGCCCGCCAGATCATGTTGGTTGTTTGTTTAAAAAAAAAAAAAAGGGGCTGGAGAGAGTGTTGGCCTCTACCTGCAGTTAAGGGCGTCCGACTGCTCTTACAGAGGACCGGGTTCGGATCCCCAGCCACCAACATGGCGGCCGAGAAACCGTTTGAAAAAACTCCAATTCCAGGAGAGGTCTAACTCCAGTTCCAGGAATCCGACACCTCCTCTTCTGACCTCCAAGGCATTGCACGACATACCGGTGCACAACCTGACATGCAGACAGTCATTCCTACACATACAGAAAAATAAAAAACAAAATTTTTATTGATGCTTTTGTGCATTTCATAAACATCATTTTCGCAATTCAGTTCAGGCCATATTTCCCCTTTCCCTTCCCCCCCACCCCATCCACAGGACATGCAATTTGCCATAACGGTCCTGCCATCTTTCTCGGTCATTTTTTTTTTTTTTCATTTTTTAGCTATAAGTGATAATACCATGATACAAACATCCTTACATAGAAACCAAATTTGCAGGACTGTTGTGCCCCAAACCCCCACAGCCCCACCCTCCCAGCAGTGGGTGAGGGTTGTTAGTTCAATCAGTTTGATCATAATGAGTGTCCAGACTACATTGCTGATCTTCACCCAAACCATTCACCCCAATCGCAGCCCTTACCATCAACCCTTCGTAACCACACCCCTCTTTCTGCGATTGTTCCTTATGCTTAGAAAAGGGGCACAGGTGGATGAGAAAGCAAAACAGCCCACTCTTTCGAGCTGTTGTCTTGGACCTGGTCAAATTCTGGCTGTTCATCTCTCAGGGGCTGACATTTTTGTCCAGGCAAACCTTTCAATCCTACAACAATGAAGCACAAGCATTAGATATATAGGTATGGTTAACGCACTACTAGTTATATGGTAGGTTACTTTGTATAGACAACAGTGTTTGGATGGATATGTTAATCCACGAATTAGATTTTTTCCTGTTACATATGACAGGGTCTTATGTGGCTATAACATCTCCTAACCTACTAGAGGATGTAAGCTTGTGCGCAGTCAGCCTGGGTTATTCTTCCAAGGAGAGAGCCAATACGCCAATTATGTTTGGGATATACAGTTCATATGGCTGCCTCTGCTGCATCCGTATTTCCAGGCAGGTGATGGTGTAGCTGGTGTGAGTGGTGGAATCTTGCTTTACCTCAGGAGAGACCTGTATTTGCGTTTATTGGTTGAGTGGCCTTGGTAACACTCTCTGGTATCCAGAGGCATCTGTACACTTGCATGTGTGTATCAATACATCTTTCCCATTTGTGAAATTCAGGTATTCAGCAGCAGGGCATGTATCAACTCTCTCTCGCTTGCAGATATCCCAGTATTTAGCAGGCAAAGGCAGCCTTACTTTATTTTGTGGGGCCTCGGATACCCCTGGCCCATCTCCCTGGTTGAAAACTACCACTTGTGATAGTCAGATGCTCCTGTATACAATATATTTTGCTAAGGCATAGCTTAAGGAACTGTATAGTAAGATATATCATTATTGATTTCATGACAGGTGAATAATTGACTGCTCAGTGGCACAGGTTGTCATGTCTGGTCAAGTTAGAATCAAATTGAAGAAGGCGTACTTTTTATGGTCTTATTATGTCCTTAGTTGGAGAGAGCTCCATCATATTCCTCTGGGGGGTGCTAGAAGTCTTGCACAAAACTTGGTACTGAAGTGCAAGTTCCTTAGACTCTTATAGATAGTGTTAGTGGATACTTAGCCTCGAGTAGTAGGGAATTTCTGTGCCTAATAAGGAGAGGGTTGATGGCAAGAGTACTCTGATGAATGCATCTAGGAAACAGTGTCTACATGTTGACACTTCAATGTTAGGACAGGGTAGAACTTTTGTGTGTACTTGTAGGTACATCGGGTGGCAAAAAGGGCGATCTTCTTTCGTAGCAATAACGGGATAATTTGTGCCGTATGAGGACGCGACATCCGTGGTAGTGTTTTGGGAGTAGATTGAATTGGCAAGGTCTGTGAAAGAGTTTACTGTCTTCTTTCCCCTTATTTGATAACATGAATCTGCCAGGATCAACCAGTTTGCTCATTTCAAACCGTACTAGGGTGGATCAGCACAGATTTACGAAGTCGAGAGACTTTACCCACTTTTTTTGACATAGACATTAATACTGGAGTACATTTAGGAATATTGGGAACCAAGCACACTTAGTTACTTATGTAGATTTCATAATCATGTTTGAAATGTCAAAAAGGTTTTGATAGTGGACGAACCAGAAGAAATTATAATGAACATATCTGTAATGGCCACCATCCCAGTTTTGATCTACCCATATCTTATGAAACATATGTGAACAATAGCGATATATCTAACTTAGTTTTAGATGAAGATGCTACAAAGTTTTTATCCGAGTCTATTTAAAATACAGCGATGGTTGTTTAGGTTATATACCTATGGATTGTACGATTGACTAAGTCGGAACCTTCATGCTAATCACTTGGTTAGACGAGTGCTAGGAAATACGTGCGGTGACTGTAGGGTGGAGACTCAACGCAAAAATATAGTGCATCGATATAATGATTAGCCCATGCCCGACCCCTTCCAATCACAGTATCATTTCTGATGCAGTCTTCTAGTGTTATTTCTGTTTAATATGAACAGTTTCACGACAACGTTTATAGTAGGTATAATCCATGTATAACGGACACAACTTTGTGTTGTTTTATCAGGATCTGTAACATTCGATTTAAATAACCTAGTTTGCTTGTCTAGCAGTCCATCGACATCACTGGACCGTGAACAAAGTCGATAGGAGCAACGGGGGTACTTGTCTTACTGACTGACTTACTAGAACTCTCAAATTGAAAAAAAGTATAACCATGCCCTCCCACCGCAAGCCCCCCCTCCAAATCCTTCTGTCTGATAGTGCCTTTCGTGGTTTGCTTTACTATGCCTTACGAGATGAAGGGTTTGGACTAGCTACGGGGGCAGTCGTTTCTGGGCTGTGTCCCAGAAATCTAACATTTTTGCCCATATGTCTGAAAGCAGAGTCTTAACGGCGCAAACTAATAAGTAACTACCATTTTATCGCCGTTTGAGAGCACCGTGTCCATTTTGCTCTACACTGCATAATAGTGAGACTTGAGTAGATGTGTCTGTGGGTATATACCCCAGGAGTGGTAAGACTGGGGTCAAATGAAGGTTCATTTTGAATCTATTAAGGTTCTCCACACTCGCTTTTCCATAGATGGCTTACAAGTTTACATTTCCCAAGCAATGGATGAGTTTCCCCTTTCCCCACAACCTCTCCAGCACTTGGTAATTTCGTTTCCTGATCCTACCAGTCTTATTGGAGTAAGGTGATACTGCAAAGTGGTTTTTCAATTTGCATTCTTAATTATCAGAGATTGAACACTTCTTAAGATGTTTCTTCGTCCATCTCTATTTCTCCTCTGTGAGTACTCTATTCAGATTCCTTGCCCAAAATCTTTTGAGTGATTCATTTGTTTTCTTTCTTCTTTGTTTTTGAGTAGCTTGATATAACCTGGAAATTACTTGCTTTGTCAGAATATCTGCAGTGAAGGTATTTTCCTTCCCTCTGTGGTTTTCTCTTCACTTTCCTTTATTGTTTTTTTGAATGTACAAAACTTTAAGTTTAATGAGGTCCCATTTGTCCATGTCAATTGTCGATCTTATTTCTTGTGCAAGCTGCTGTCTGATTAGGAAGTTTTTCCTATGCCTATGTCTTGTAGTCTGCTGCCAAGTTCTTTTCTTCTATCACCTCCAGTATTTGGGGTTTCACTTGAGGTCTTTGGTCCATCGGCGTTGACCTTTTGTACAAGGTGAGAGGTGAGGGGTTTTAAATTTTCATTCTTCACATGGTGATACCAGTTTTGCCAAAACACACTTGCTGAAGATGCTGGTCTTCCTCCATGTGTCTGTATCTTGGCTTCCCTTGATCAAAATATGATGGTGGCTGAAATTGTAGGAGGCAGTTTGGATCTGTCAGTTTTTTCCATTGGTCAAATGGTCTGTTTTGTGCCAAGTAACTAGGTGTTTTTATGACTATAGACCCTGTAGTATGAGTTTGATGTCTGGTAAGTGATCCCCCTGTATTGATCTTTTCACCAGGGGGTGTTCGCTTTGGCTATTCGTGGTCTTTGTTTTCTCCAAAGAAATTGAAGGATTTTTTTTTCCAAGCCTGTGAAAAACTCTTGGGAGTTTGTTGCATTGCATATAAATCTGTACAGTTTTTGGTAGGATGGACAGTTTTTTATATTTATTTTCCCAATCCATGAGCATGGGAGGTTTGTCCATCTGTCTGATGTCCTTCTCCTCATTTACCTTTTTCAGGGGTTTAAAATTTTTGTTGTAGAGATCCTTGGTTCTTGGTTAGGTTTGTTCCTAGGTTTTTATTTTTTTGAGGCTATGTGAGTGGGCAAGGGTCTCCTTGTAGTCCTTCTTCGTTCTTGTGTTGGTTTTTTTTGAATTATTGATTTTTTTTTTTTTAGGTTGTATTTTGTCCTGCCACTTTACCAAAGCTGCTAATCTTTATAGGATTTTTCTGTGTGGAGTTCTTAGCATCCCTAGGTAGACAATCGATATCATCAGCAAAAGGGATACCTTGACGTCCTCTTTTCCAATTAGAACTCCTTTAATTCCTTCTTTCTTGCCTTATTGTCCCTAGCAAGGGTTTCCAGCACTAAATATTGAAAAGGAGTGGTGGAAGGGGCAAAGCCTTGCGAGTTCCTACCTTAGGGGACTGCTTCTGTCATTCCCCATTTTAGGAATTTTTGGGGGGGGATTTTATTGGGCTGTGAGTTCTTGTATATGGCTTTGATTATCAGTGAGAAGGTGTCCCTCCAGACCAATTTCCATCCAGACTTTAGAAGTGAAGGGATGTGGATTATTGTCAAAGGCTTTCTCTGCATCAATTGAGATTATGGTGTGGTTTTGTACTCCAGTCCAATTTATATGTTTGATGATGTTTATTGTTTTCTATATGTTGAATCTCCCTGCATCTCTGTGTATGAATCCAACTTGGTTCATGGTGGATGATTTTCTTGATGTGTGCTGTATGGCGATTTTGCCAGAATCCTGTTGTAGGAATTTTTTGGCCATCTGTGTTCATTGGGCGATAGGGGCATTAGTTTTCTCTTTTTGGTTTGTATCTTTCCCTGGGTTGTAGGTAGATAGCTGATGTCTGTAAGCAGGTTCATAGAAGGAATTGGAGAGAAATCCCTCGTTGATGTCCCTTCAAACAATTTGAGTAGTAATGTTGTAAGTCTTTTCAAACATTTTATAGAATTCTAGCCATCTGGAACCATCTGGGCCTGGGCATTTTTTGGTTGGGGGCCTACTTATTTACAATCTTCTATTCTTCTGTACTCACTGTGTCTATTTAGGACTGTTGATGCTCTCTTGGTTAGCCTTTGTTGCATTCCCAGGTTTCAGAATATTCATCGATTCATCTTCCTAGTTTTCTAAACTTAGTAGAATATAAGTTTTTTGAAGTATTCCCATTGAGTATGTCTGGATCTTTTCATTGTCTGGTTGTGATCATTCCTCCCCTTTCATCACAGATTCTATTTTGCTTTTAGGAGTTGTCCCCGCTTTCTTTTGCGTTACACTGGGCTAGATGTCTATCTATATTGTTTATCTTTTCAAAGAACCAACTTTTTGGAAATTTCATTGATTTTTTGATGTTTTTTTTTGTTTCATGATTTCATGATCTCATGCGTCTATTTTGTTATTTCTTTCTGGCTCTGCTTTAGGCGGTTCATTTGTTGTTGTCTCTTCAAGTAGTTTATTTAGCTCCGTGTTAGATCATTCACTTGTCTCTTTCTGTTTTTTTAATGTAGGCTACTAAAAGCTATAAATAATTCCTTTAGGAACTGCTTTTAAAGTGTCCCTAGATTTTGCATGTGTGTTTTATCATTGTCCTTCCAGTTTCCAGGGAATGTTTTGAATTTTCTTTCTTTATTTCTTCCTGTGACCTACTCATTATTGCAGAGAGTGTTGTTTAGTCTCTGTGTTCCTATAGGTGTAGGGTTTATTCTGGTGTTGACTTGATATTGGAATTTTATTTCACTGTGGTCTGCTAGAATGCAGACCAATTATTCAATCTTTTTTATTTGTTGCAGTTTTTTCCTGTGTCACAGGATATGGTCTATTTGAGAATGTTCCATGAGGTGCTGAGATAAGAAGTGTATTCTCTGTGTGTTTTGGGTGCTCATCTTCGATGATGTCTTGTGACGGTCCATTTCGGTGTAATTGTGTCATTTAGTTCAGATAGTCTCTAGCTGTTTATCTCTTTGTCCCGTTGATCTGGCTAGGGGACTTAATGGGGTATCTGAAGTCCCCTCTATTAGTGTGCTGGGTTTCATCTGTGCCTTGAGATCCTAGAGATATTGTCTTATAAAGTTTTGTGCACCGGTGTTTGGTATGCATAATATTTATGATTGTGAAATCTTATCGTCATTGTCTTTAATAAAGACGTAATGGCCCATCTTCTGCACTCTTTTGATTTCTTTGCTTTTAAGTCTATTTTGTCGTCTGATATTAGAATAAGACCCCGCTTTTTTTGGTACCATTTGCTTGGAATTTTCTTTTTTTGGTCCATCCTTCCTTGGTTGGTGCCTCTGTCTTGAAATTGAGATGGGGTTTCTTTGCTGAAGACAGCATTATAGATGGGTTCTGTTTTCCTATCCATTCTCCAGTCTATGCCTTTGATTGGGGAGTTTAGCCCATTAATCTTTAAGGTTATAATTGAAAGATGGATGGTTGCTTCCTTGCACTTTATTATCCTTTTTACTCATAGCCTCTGATTTTGGCTTTCCTATGGTTCTGTTTTTTATTGTTTCTTTTCCTAGGGTTTGAGGCGGAATTGTTGCTCCTCTCTTCCTGCCCTTTGAATTGCTTAATATTTTATGAGAGTTGGTTCCAGAACATGTATTCATCATCATTGTTTATGTATGGAAGATTTTCTCTTCCTTCAGTATAGTTGACATTTTTGTGGGTAAATATTTGGGTGGCACCTAGTCCCTTAACACTGGGAATGTTTGCTCCATGTTCTTCTTGCTTTCATGGTTTGAGGCGAGAAGTCAGTTGTAAATTGCTGGGTTTCCTTGTGTATACGACTTGTGTTTTCTTTTGTAGCCCTCAGAATTTTGTCTTTTTTTGGACATCTAGCCTTTTAACTATGACATGTGTGGGGTGTTTCTTTTCTGATCTTGTTCTATTTGGGTCCTATCGTGCTTCTGTATTTGTATGGTTTGTTATTTTAGTTTGGGAAGTTTTCATCTATTATTCTGTTGAAGATCTGATCATACTTTCTCTTGAGATTCTTCTCCTTCCTCTATTCCTATGATATGACGTTTTGATCTTTTCATAGTGTCTCATATTCCTGGTTGTTCCACTTTTGTGTATTTTTTAATTTTTCTTAGTCTTTATTTGAGCTTTTTAATTGCTCTGTGTTATCTTCCAGTCTGATATTCTTTGTTCTGCTTCCTCCATTCTACTTCTGAGGCTTTTCCTTTCTTCTTCTTCTTTTTTTTAAATTTTATTATTTGTATGTGTATGAATGTACTGTCTGCATGCAGGTTTGTGCACCCGTGTCGTTTGCATGCCGCGGAGGTCAGAAGAGGGTCTCGGATTCCCCTGGAACTGGAGTTCTCCTGGAATTGGAGTTTCAGACGGTTCTCGGCGCCATGTGGGTGCTGGGGATCGAAACCCGGGTCCTCTGTAGATGCGGTCGGCGCTCTTAACCGCTAAGCTATCTCTCCAGCCCCCTTTCCTCCTTCTTCTGATTGAATGAGTGTTCTAATTCCTTTTTCGTTTCATCCTGTGTTTTCTTTAGTACTTCCATTTCCTTTATGAGCTCCCTCAATCTCTTCTTGGTGCTTCTCATCTCTTCTTGGTGCTCCTTACTTCGTTGGTTGGCTTCTTTTCCGTGTTTTCTTCCTTTCGGAGTTTTTTTTTTTTTTCCCCTCTAGTTCTTCTGGAGTTGTTAGTCTGTTCCTTTAGTTCTTTTTGCAGTTTTCAGTATTATCCCACTGTCCTTTTTGAGTTTCTCATTCTCTTTCTTTAGTTCTCTACATTCTTTATTTTTTTCTCCCTCTAGTTCTTTCCGGAGTTGTCATCTGTTCCTTTAGTTCTTTCTGATGTTTGTCATTGTCCCTCCAAGTCCTTTTGAGTTTTTCATTCTCTCTCTTTAGTTCTTGATTCCTCTTTATGTTCTTTAAATTCTCTGCCTAGGTCTGCAATTATCCATCTAAGATGTGTTCCTTGGGTCTCCTCCAAGGGGTTCCCATTTAGCTATCTCCTACAGGTTTGGTAGGCTTGGTGCAGGATTATCCTGTGCCTTTCCCATGTTGTCCCTTTGTCGGTCCCTGCATGTGGATTCCCTTTTGTGGTTCAGATCACAAATAGCGGATGGTTTTGCTTTCCTCCTTCAGATGCTTTTTTTTTTTTTTCCTTTCCTCCTCCTTGTTTATGGAGTATTGACTTGTCTACTTTTCAATTTTGTTTCTATATTGGATATTGGAAGCCAAAGCACTCTTCTTGTTCTGAAGGTTCTCCAAAAAAAAAGTCCACTTGGATTCTCACCGATGGGAGGGGTGATATGCCTGAGCTAGCCCGTGCCCCGGCAGCCCGCCCAAAAGTGCAGAACCGCTGGCCCTGGCCCAAATCTCCGGACCCTCTGGCCCGGCTCCCAGGTCCTGCCCAAAAGGCCTCAGAGACACGACCCCCTAGCTGCAGCCCCGGAAGGAGCCCAGCTCCACAGGTACTTGCCCAGGTGACTTCCGGGCAGCCCGCCCAAAGGTGCAGAACCACTGGCCCTGGCCCAAATCTCCGGACCCTCTGGCCTGGCTCCTGGGTCCGCCCAAAAGGCCTCAGAGACATGACCCCCTAGCTGCAGCCCTGGAAGGAGCCCAGCTCCAAATGTCTAAATAAAAATTTTTTTTAAAAGTTAGTTTCTTCCATAACTTTCTGGCTCATCAGATTTTTCTACTTTTCCTCAGTAGGTTTTATTGCTTTGTTTTGGTCAGTATTTCATTAGCATAAATTTAAAGAAGTATGCTTTCAACTTTAATCTTCTTCCACATCTGTTTGGAAGCCCTTCTTAGTTCTAGTGTTATTTATTCATACTTTCCTTTTCCCACATGTCAACGTTCCAGAGCTTTCTCTCTTTTATGAGTCTTTCAGTGCACTTGCTCTTTGATTTATTTTATCAATTCGATGACTTTCTGTTCTGTAATTTACTTGTGTCTGCTTTTATCTTTCTTTTTTTGTTTTGTTTCTACTGTCTGTTGGCTTTCTGTCTCATTTTTTAAGTCAATTGCTTAAAGTGTTTTTTTTTTTCATTTTTATTTAATAACAAAGTCACTTAAACTTTGTCTTTTCTCTGGTGAATGGCCAGATAGTTGAATGCTAGAGATGGCACTGTAGGAGGAAGGCCCCACAACAGAAAGGGTCACACTTATGTCTTAGTCTCCACTGAGAGCTAATGTCCTAGTTTTTCGAAGACCTCCACTTAAGGGTCCTCTCTTTTGTTCTTGCCTCTTGCTGGATATTAACCAAAGAGACAAGATGAATAGGTTCAGTGAATGAAGAGCTGTCTGACTTTTTCTTGAGAGACACAGCACAAATGTCTACTCCCCCCAGAGTCCAGATGACAGACTAAAGTAATTCTACCAAAGTCCAACCTGATGAACTGTGAATTTGTCGGGTTACTTACAGGAGTATGGGTTTGGTACGTGGATGACTGAAAGGAACTACATCACCAAAAAGCTCCCCCAGCTCAGGGGACAACACGAGAGTCAGTTTCAATTACAAGGAAATTGCTACACAAGGGCTGGCTTGAACTTTCTAGCAGGGATGAAAACACTGGCCCTTCCAAGAGCATCTCAGTTGCTGCATCAGTTTTATCTTATTTGAGGAATCCCAGGACCATGTGGAACTTTTTTTATGAAATTGCATCAGCTACTCTGAGATCACTATGGCTGTAAATGGCAGACAGCCTTACAAATTAGTATATTTCTTACACTCTTGGACAAGAATTCACTTGGTCAGGTTGATACAAGGGGCTCACTAAGGAGTCAAGCAATAGTGGCACACACATGTAATTCCAGAACTCAGGAAACTGAGGCAGGAAGGTCATGGGTTTGAGAGCAGCCTGGGCTATAAAGTGAGACCCTGTCCTAAAAAAAAAGATAGAAGGAGGAGGAAGAGGAGGAGGAGGAGGTGGAGGAGGAGGAGGAGGAGGAGGAATAATAATAATAATAATAATGTGATTTGAACGAACAATGTCCCCCATAGACTTCAAGTATTGGACACTTGTCAGTTGGTTGCCCTGTTGGGAAGGGTCATGGTGCCTTTAGGAGATGTGGCCTTGTTGGAAGAAGCAGGTCACTTGGGGCAGCTTTGAGAGGATATAGCTTGCCCACTTCCAGTCTGCCTCTCTCTGTTTCCTGTGCCTGCTTGAAGATGTGAGCACTCAGATTTCTGCTTTGGCTGCCTCTCCACCATGATGGATTTACAAGTAAGTAACTGTAAGTTCAATGAGCTCTTCCTCTATAAGTTGCCTTGGTCATGGTGCTTTATCAAAGCAATAGAAAAGTAACTAATACAAACAGAAAGGAGGAGGAGGGGAAAGTATGAGGAAAGGGGAGGGCAGGAAGGAGGAAGAAGAGGAAGGGAAGGAGAACATGGGACAAGAGTTGGCTGAAAATATGAAATTGTTTGGCCATTCTGGAAGGCTCTGTCCCATGAACTTTGTCCTTTGTGTTCTGGCTTCAAGCCCAACAAAGCCTTCACTCCAGTGATTTTACAGAAGAAAAACAAAATATTACATCGTGGTTGTCAGTTTAGGTTTGAGGGTGAGAGTCGGATGGGAAGTAATACAGACTTTTTAGCTAGACCAGGTTAAGTCTGTGATTGCTCCAAAAGGCCCAGGCTCAAGGCTTACTAGTTTCTGTGTGCAGATCTTCACTTCATATTCTGCTTCTCTCCAGGTGTATATGTGTAGTGGATGTGATTGTCCATAAGAATGTCTGCATGTGTATGGGGACATGTGTGTGCACGTGCATGTGAGGGCCCAAGAGTGATCCTGATCTCACTCTACCTCATTCCTCATTCTCAGTCCAAGCTGGAGCTCACCAATATGCCTACTGTCACTAGCCAGGTGGCTCTGGGCAGTGCCTGTCTCCACCTTCTTGGGTTGAAATTACAGGCCACACCTACCTGGCAGTCATGTGGGCTATAGAAATCCACACTCCAGCCACTCGGCGTATGCTGCAGGTGCTTTAGCCTTCCCTGCGCTTGGATCTTCACTCCTGATCAAATCATTGTCAATCCCAGTCCTCACATCCATTTCATTCCAAAAAATTATTACTACTAACAAGCCGAGCTTTTCATATGTCCCAGGCACCGAAAAGTTACTCTTTTTTTTTTAATGGCTTTGTGGGGTAGAATTTTATGTCCATAAAATTGACCCCTCATAAGTATATAGTTCAAAGACTTTCAGAAAACTTATACAGACAGGCAGCCATTATCACACTCTACTTTTAGACTATTTCATCACCTCCCAAAACTCACTTAGACCTGTCCATAGTCAAGTCCCCTCTCCCATTTTCAGCTCTGGGCAAACATTGATCTACCTTCTGTCTCTATACATTTATCCTTTTTGGAAATTTCACAGAAATTGAATCATGAAATATATACTATTTTGCATCCTTATAGGCTCTTTCACCCTGTACAATGTTTTTTGAGGTTTATTTATGTGGTAGCATGTATCAGTACTTTATTCCTTTTCATTGCTGAGTAATAGTCCATTATATGGTTATACCACATTTTATGTATCCATTCATGTCTGAATCATTTCAGCTTTTTAGTTATTACAAATAACGTTACTGTAATTTTTGATTATCAGTGTTTGTGTGGATGTATGCTTTCATTTCTTTTGGATAGAGCAAAATTATTAGGGTGTATGATAAACTTACTTTTAACTTTTTAAGAAACTGTCCAACTTTTTTGAAGTGATCATGCCACCTCACATTCCCACCAATAATACACAAAGATTCTGGCTTTTCCACATCCTTGCTAATACTTTGTGTTGTCTGTCTTTTTATTATGACCTATATACATAAGTAAATTGGGTATAGTTTCCTACATCTAATCCTCCTACCAACAATGTAATAGTCAAGATGGGGTGAGTTATGCTGAGGTAACAAACAGCCCCCAAACCTCAGTGGCTTTAAACAACAAAGGTTTATTTTTTACTCAGGCTGGATGCCTAGTGATGTTTAGAACTGAGGAGGAGAGGCTGTGCCTATTAAAGACTCAAAAACTGGCTGGGCGTGGTGGTGCACGCCTTTAATCCCAGCACTAGGGAGACAGAAGCAGGCGGATCTCTGTGAGTTTGAGGCCAGCCTGCTCTACATAGTGAGTTTCAGGATAGATGGAGCTACAGCGAGACCCTATCTCAAAAAGACCAAAAATAAAATAAAATAAAACAACAAAAAACAAAGACTCGGAAACTCTTAAGGCAGGAAAAGGCAGGTGGCTATGGTTGGAATGTCCCTTCCAAAGACTCATGGTGACATCCATCGTTGGATGAGTTGGAACCTTTAAGAGCTGCCAAGAGGACAAACTCTGGTCAATGTTCTGTCTTTCATGTGCTTGCCCTTCCTCCATGTTGTTACACAGCACAAAGGCCCTCACCAAGACACTGACACGGCCCTCCCAGACTTCCCATTCCTTTCCTTTATAATTTACCCAGTCCATGCTAGTCTGTTATAGCCACAGAAAATTAGCTAAGGTGCAATGTATACCAATTCTTATAAGCCTCTACTTAGTAGCAATATATCACTTTCATCCTATGCCACTAAACAGAGGATCACGTGGTCATGGTTAACCTCAAAGTAGACAAAAAATACTTTTATCAGATGCCAACAGGGGAAGGGAAAACTGGAACATTTGGAAATAGGGATGACTTTTACAAATGTGAGGAAGACATCGCCTTGGGTGGTGTGTGTCTGTGTGTGTGTGTGTGTGTGTGTGTGCATATGTGTGTATGTATGTATGTTTGTATGTATGTGGGTGTACCTGTATCTGTATGTGTGTATGTGTGTGTGTCTGTGTCTGTGTCTGTATATATGTGTGTGTATATGTATGTATGTATGTGGGTGTGCCTGTGTCCGTATGTGTCTGTGTCTGTATATGTATGTATGTGGGTGTGCCTGTGTCTATATGTGTGTATGTATGTATGTGTGTGTGTTTATGTGTGTCTGTTCTCTCTGTATGTATGTGTGTATCTCTATGTACATGTGTCTCCGAGTCTGTATGTCTGTGTGTCTATATGTCTGTGTCTGTGTGTCAGTATCTCTGTGTGTTTGCAGAGACCAGGTGACAACCTCAGGTGTTGTTTCTTAGGTGTTGCCCATTTTTGGGGGCAGGGTCTCCCACTGGCCTGGACCTTGATAAGTAGGCCAGGCTGGCTGGTCAGTGAGCCCAATGGTCTGCCTGTCTCCACCTCCCCAGCCCTGAGATTATCAGAGTGCAGCACTACTCCTGGCTTTGAGGTGTTGACATTTTGAGACAGACTCTCACCTGTAACCTAGGCTGTCCATGAACCTAAGGTGTTCCTGCTAGAATTACAGGCATGTACCACCACACCTGGCTCACTATCATCCTTTACAGATTAAGGAACTGAATGGAGTTCAGACCCTTTCCTGTGTATATTTCACTAATATATTGAATTCAGGCCATCATTCAAAAGTCCACATTTCATACCAGTATATTAAAGTTTTCATTGAAATGTTTTTTATTATAGAATTTTGAGACATCTCCATTTGGAGAAGATGAGAAACATTGGCACATGGTTTTGCTTGTACCCACTATAGGAATAATCTCACATCTAGAAAAATTTATTTCATGGTCTCTAAGACCTACTAAATACTGGCACTTGCCTTAGACTAGGGTCCATGTAATCAGCTCTTCAAGGGTAGAGGAGCTGGATGGATGACTCACTGGTTAAGAGAGCTTGCTGCTCTTGAAGAGGACCTCAATTTGATTCCCAGCACCCACACTGGGTAGCTCACCACCACCTGTAGCTCCAGCTCCAGGGAATACAATATCCTCTTCCAGCCTCTGAGGGACCTGCACTCACACACAGAGACACAGACCCCCCCACAAACACACACATATTTTAAAATAAAATAATTTTTAAAGGTAAAAGAGAGATCTGATCTTGTTACCACCTTTGTAGGGACAAATTATACCCTTCTAACATCCTACCTCCCACCTCATATACCATATTATTCTTTTTTTTTTTTGGTCTTTTCAAGACAGGGTCTCCCTGTAGCCTCAGCTGTCCTGGAACTCACTCTGTAGACCAGGCTGGCCTTGAACTCATAAAGATCCACCTGCCTCTGCCTCCCAAGTGCTACCATATTATTCTTTAAAAAACCCAAACTATCCTGACTAGATTGGATCAAATAAGCTTCTTAATTAAAACCAGCAACATCCCCTGGAGAGGGTCTATTTTACTGCCCAGATTGAAGCAGCAGGCATGTGAAGCTTCCTCTGGCCCCAGGAAGAGGACGGCCTAGGCCCCAGGTACCAGGTGCTGAGTACAGTATAAAGGCAGGAGCAGCTTCCAGGGGCAGATCTGCTGCGTGGTTTCTCAGCCTTGTATAAGGTACTCCCCTAAGCTGTAGAGCCCCCCCTTAGTAAAACAATCATAGTACAATCCATTGTGGAGATGGGGCACTGTTAAGACTGAATCAGTGAATATCCAAAAGCATTTGGCCCTTGGTGAAAGGTGAGTGCTTATATCAATAATGTAAATATTTCCAGAAGTGGGATGCACGCCTTTAATCCCAGCACTCGGGAGGCAGAGGCAAGCAGATCTCTGTGAGTTCAAGGCCAGCCTGGTCTACATAGAGAGTTACAGGACAGCTGGGGCTGCAAGGAAACCCTGTCTCAAAAAGACAAATATAAATAAATAAAATAATGTGAATATCATTATAGTCATCAAAAGCCTGGTCTAGCAAGACCTAACTTTGTCCTCAAGTGGATGGAATTGGTGATTGAAAAGCCCAAAGGAGCCAGGGGCTCCCTCCCCCAACAACAAAAAAAAAACCCTTAGTGACACTTGAGGACCAGATCCTCAACTGACCTCGAGAAAACAAAAACCTTGGTTAATCTGGGTAATTGTATTGCCTTAAACATCCAAAAGGAAAGTATAACCAGAAAGAAATAAATAATAAGTCCTGAGAAATTGTACTTCAGGTATAAAACTTGAGATCAGCCGGGCGTGGTGGCTCACGCCTTTAATCCTAGCACTTGGGAGGCAGAGGCAGGTGGATTTTTGTGAGTTCAAAGCCAGCCTGGTCTGTAGAGCAAGTTCCAGGACAGCTGGGGCTACAGGGGAGACCCTGTCTCAAAAAAGACAAAAAAAAAAAATTGAGATCTTAGTAAAAAGACAAAAAGTTAAAAAAAAAAAAAAAAAGCACAGTTGTTTTGCCTGTCTTACTGGCAAGTTCAGCTACCCTGTGGCTGCCACTGCTTTTGCCATCCTTCAAAGACGTGAGAAGACACAGGTTTCAACCTTCCAATATGGACTGAAAACTCATGCCTCTCCAAGAATCCTCCAAACCTTCAGTGACAGATGGGAACTGCTGAGACATCCAACTTGTGGACTGAGCTACTACTGGGGTTTCCACTTCTTCAGAGTACAGACTGCTGTTATTGGACTACCCAGGCTGTACCATGGAGACCAATATAGGAAGATCAAGACAGGAGGCGGTGCTTACTGGACCTCATTTGGTGACCATGGGAAGGGAAAAAAACCCAGTATGGAACACAAGGGCAGAACTGATGGCTTGCCAAGGAGGAGACTTCAAACATGACATCTTTTAGCCTAATAAAAAAATATCATAAGCTGAAGATGCTAAAACCTATAATATATGTGGCATGCATATGTGCATATTTTGGAGTGATGGATATTGGAAGGAATACAACAATAACAACAACAACAACAACAACAGAAAGTCTGTGTCAAAGAACTGACTGAAATGGTGAACTTCTGCTCAAAACAGTAAACTTTTGCATCAAGAATTTTGAGAGAGTGAAAGATGAAAAACATGTTTGGCAGAATGCATGAGCTCTGGTGGGGTCAGGGGACAGGGAGGGGGACACGGGTCTAGATTTGATTTGTAATGTAATTTTATTATTTTTATTTGTTTATTTTTATTTTTTAACATGTTTTAAATTATTTTTTAATGTGTACGAATGTACTGTCTGCATGTAGGTTTGTGCACCCATGTCGTGCAATGCCGCGGAGGTCAGAAGAGGGTCTCATATTCCCCTGGAACTGGAGTTCTCCTGGAATTGGAGTTACGGACGGTTCTCAGCTACCATGTGGATGCTGGGGATTGAACCCAGGTCCTCTGCAAGAGCTGTCAGTGCTCTTAACCACTAGGCGATCTCTCCAGCCTCTGTAATGTAATTTTGTATGAAATACACAGAGCTTCAATAAAACATTGGCTTTGAAAAAAAGTTCAGAGAGCTACAAATGGGAACATCTCTGGACTCAGTGTTTAGGAATTTGTTGGTCCTTGACCATATTGTTTGCTTGTTTGTTTGTTTTCCAGGTAGCCCAGGTTGGCATGAAACTCACTATATACCCCAGGCTGGCTTAAAACTTGGGATCTTCCTGCCTCAGTCTCATGAGTCCCAAGATTACAGGCCTAAGCTACAGTGACACATTTTGAATCCTCTTTTTCAAAAAAAGATTTTATTATTTTTATTTTATCTGTACAAGTGTATTGCCTGTGTGTATGTAAGTGCACCCATCCCAAGCAATGCAGATAGAAGTCACAAGTCAGATCCCCTAGAACTGTTGGTAGGGATGGTTGTTAGCCACTGGATGCTAGGAATCAAACACAGGTCCTCTGCAACAACAGTCAGTGCTCTTAACTGCTTGCACCATCTCTCCAGCCCTGAATCCTACTCTTAACTGAGGTCTCCTTGGATAACCACCCCCACCTCTGGTTATGTCTGCTTTTGTCAGTCCTTTTGACAGTGCCATTGTAATGAGATGAGGAAGAGGAAGGGGAACTGAAGAGAGCAGGATATGGCTCGTCCAGCTGGGAGCAGGAGCAACAGTCATCTCCTTGGGGACAGATGCAGGGCTGCACTGTGCTGAGGAATCCAGCTCTGCCTCGCTCGCTGTCTCTGTGGCTCATGTCTCTTCACCAGTCTACACTTCCAGGAGAATATCAGAGGTGCACTAGCAAATTACTTTATCTTGCCTTTGTTCTTTCCTTCAGTGGACGTCAGTAGAATAAGGCCTTATCCTGGTACTGGATTAAAAACTTCAGGACATCAGGGAACATTCCTTTTCACTCTTGTATGTTTGTGTAGGCACACACACACACATACACACAAAGGCCAAAGAACACCATGTACCCTCCTCTATCACTCTCTGCCTCATTTCCTGGAGACAGGTTCTCTTATTGAGTTTGCAGCTCGCTGGTTCTCAACTAGTCTGGCTGGCCAGGATTTCCAGTGGTCTCCTTACTCTACCACCCACAATGCTGACATCTACAAGTACATGCTTGGCTTTTTTACATGAGTGCTGGGGATCCAAACTCAAGTCCTCATGCTTGCACAGTAAGTGTTCTTTTTTTTTTAATTTTTATTTATTTATTTATTTAGTTAGTTAGTTAGTTAGTTAGTTAGTTAGTTAGTTAGTTATTTTTGGTCTTTTTGAGACAGGGTCTCCCTGTAGCCCCAGGCCCTACTCACTCCTGTAGACCAGGCTGGCCTTGAACTCACAAAGATCCACCTGCCTCTGCCTCCTGAGTGCTAGGATTAAAGGTATGTGCCACCATGCCTGGCAATTTTTATTTTTATGTGTATGAATGTACTGTCTGTATGTAGGTTTGTGCACCATGTCGTGCAATGCCACAGAGGTCAGAAGAGGATGTCAGATTCCCCTGGAACTGGAGTTAAAGATGGTTCTCAGCCTCCATGTGAGTGCTGGGAATCGAACCTGGATCTTCTGCAAGAGCAGTCGGTGCTCTTACCACTAGGCCATATCTCCAGCCCATGTTCTTACTCAGTAAGCCATCTCTCCAACCCTCTTCACTCTTCCTTTAAAAAATATGTGTGTTGGAGCTGGAGAGATGGCCTAGCGATTAAGAGTGCCAACTGCTCTTGCAGAGTACCCGGGTTCAATCCCCAGTACCCACATGGCGGCTGAGAACTGTCTTAATTCCAGTCTCAGGGGAATCTGGCACCCCCTTCTGACCTCCGAGGCATTGTACAACACGGGTGCACAAACCTACATGCAGACAGTACATTCATACACATAAAAATAAAATAAAATAAATATATTAAAAAAAAAAAAGAGTTGCAGTCTCTTGACCTTAGAATAAGAAGAAAAAAAATGTGTGTCTCTTGTTGGATGTGGTGGCACATGCTTGAAATCTTACCACTGGGAAGCTGAGACAGGAAGATCGTGATTTTGAGATTTAGTCTTGTTTTAAACGTCAGAAGGCTTCGTTAATCAATACTTCCACTTTATTTGAAGAGAGGCTTCTTTATCTTTATCTGTGGCCCAAGAGAGTAGGCTGCTTGCCATCTGGGAAGAAGGAAGGAAGTACCATCTTCCCATAACACACGTCCCCAAGCGGCTGGAAGGAAGAAAAGGTGTTACAAACGAGTATGGGGATGAAGTACTTACCTGATGGGTCAAGTCCAAAGATGAGGGTACTGCTTCCTGGGGGATGTATGTATTCAAAGACCATGTGAGGTAATGAGTGGTACCTATAGATGCTCTAACATTGGAGCAGCTGAGATTCAGGCAGGCCTCCAGACCTTCCTCTACCCAGCACTCTGGAGGACCCCTCAGTCTGTGTCTGGTGAGGACCCACTGCCCTAGGCAGCCACCTTGTGGGACCACAACTAAGTTGACCCAAGATGGTCATAAAGAAGCACTTGTACTCTGTCAGAACAAGCTTGGGCATGTACTTCCTTCAGCTTCTGTTAGCCAGCTCTCCCTTACTATAACAAACACCTGAGAAAATCAACTTATTAAGTAGAAAGGCTTATTTTGACTCATAGCTTGGGAGGTCTTCATCCATGATTGGTCGGCCCATTGCCTTTGGAGCTGGTGGTAAGACAAAACTTCATGGCAGTAGCTCATGTTTGAGACATCTCATTAACTTCAGAGCCTAGAATGAAAGAGATGGACAGAAAGACTCGAACCCACAATCCCCTTTGAGGATATATCTTCAATGATCTATGGGATGGTTACTATTGGTTGCCAACTTGACAGGATTTAGAATCACCCAGGATTAATCTCTGGGCATACCAATGAGGAAGTTTCTAGATTGGGTTAATTAGGGTGGGAATACCCGTGGTAAATGTGGGCAACACCCTTCGATGGGCTGGGCTCCTGGCCTGACTAAAAAGGAGAAAGCGAACAGAGCATCAGCATTCGTTGCTCTCTGCCCCCTGTCTGTGGATATACCATGTGACCATCTGCCTCCTGCTCCTGCTGCCACGATGCCGCAGCTATGATGGACTATACCCGAAAGCTGCGCGTCAGAATAAACTCTTCCTTTCTCAAGCAGTTTTTGTCAGCCACTGGGTCACAGGTGCGTGAAGGGCAACTACTGCAACTGCCTGCTTTCATTTCTGTTGCTGTGATAAAATATCCTCACATATACACACAACAAAACAACCTTAGAAGAAGGTTTACTTGGCTCATTGTTCCAGGTTCCAGTCCATCACTGTGGGAAGTCAAGGCAGGAACTCAAAGCAGCTAGTCACATCCTATCCACAAGAGCAGAGAGAGAAGTGACTGTGTGCCTTCGTTAGCTGCTACTCAGCTAACCTTCTCCTCTCCTGCATAGCCCAGCACCTAGGGAGCAGGGCCTCACACAGAAGGCTGGGTCTTTTCTTCTCAGTTAACACAAAAGACAATGCTCCACAGACACTCCTATAGGTCAACCTGATCTAAACAGTCTATCACTAAGACTTTCTTTGCAGGTGATTCTAGATTGGGTCAAGTTGACAATTAAAACTAACCATCAGTATATCCTAAGACTGGTCACTAGCCTCCACCCCTTAAAGATTCCACCATGTTAAGGGCCAAACATTTGAGCACATGGTCATTTGGGGGTCACTCCAGATCAAATCACAGCAGCTTCCTTGTAACCGTCTCACCCTGAATGCTCACAAGTAAGTCCCACCTCGTCCTCGGCATGGCTGTCTCTCCAACTCCAGGCAATTCAGACCAACTCCCTCTTGAAGAAGTCATTCTCCCCAGACCAGAGGTGCAGGAAAAGTTAAAAATATCCCTAACTTTTATGTGTTTGGTGGGAAGCAAAAGGCAGTCTGGTATTTGAAAAAAAAAATCATAAAATCCCTAGTATCTATTGGTTCTTTTTTTTTTTAAACAGGATTTATTTATTTATTATTTATTTATTTATTTATTTATTTATTTATTTATTTATTTATATGAATGTACTGTCTGCATGCAGGTCTGTGCACCCGTGTCGTGCAACGCTGCAAAGGTCAGAAGAGGGTGTCAGATTCCCCTGGAGCTGGAGTTCTCCTGGAATTGGAGTTATGGACAGTTCTCATCTGCCATGTGAGTGCTGGGGATCGAACCCGGGTCCTCTGCAAGAGTGGTCGGTGCTCTTAACCGCTAGGCCATCTCTCCAGCCCCTATTGGTTCTTTTATGTCCTCTTTATAGACTAGGAGTTTGTGAAACTGGAAAGATTGAGCAATCTGACAAATCCTCAAGTATTAGCTGTGAAAATTAACATCTTCATCTGCCATCTTGGTTACTTTTCTGGTGCTGTGACAGAATACCCTGGTTAAAAAAAAAGCAACTTAAGAAAGGAAGAGTTTATTTTGAGTCCTAATTCAAAGGTACCATCCATCATGACAAGAAAGTCAAGGCAGCGGGAGCTTGAAGCAGCTGGTCAAGTTACACCATGTTCTGGTTTGTCTTCCATTGCTGTGACAAAACACTCTGACCGACACCAACTTGGGGAGGAAAGGGTTTATTCAGCTTACATCTCCCGGGTCACAGTTCATCACTTAGGGAGCCCAAAGCAGGAACTCAGGGCAGGAGCCTGGAGGCAGGAGCTGAAGCACAGGCCATGGAGGAAGGCTTTTCACTGGCTTGCTCTCTGGCTTATGCCCAGCCCGCCTTCTTAAGTACACAACAACCTGCCCAGGGTGGCACCACTCTTGTGGGCTGGACTCTCCCACACTGCTCGACCATCAAGACAATACTCCACAGATGTGACCACAGGCCAATCCAATGGAGCCAATTCCCCAACTGAGGCTCCCTCAACCCAGGTGTGTCAAGTTGACACTAAAGCTATCCAGCACAATTGACCCCTTGTCAACTTGACACACAAACACATCACTATTAAACCACCACCTTTCCAGATCTTATCCCCAAAGTATGATGTTAACATTAATCACAACCTAAGACAGTACATCCTCAAAAGCCCCACAGTCCTTAAAATGTCCAAACACTTAAAAGTACAGTCTATTAAAAGTCTCTTAACTGTGGGCTGCTGTAAAATCCAAAACAAGTACTGTCTTATTTCAAAGGGAAGAATCAGGCACTCTCAAACAAAACCTAAGTCCAGCAAAGTAGCTCAAGGCTGGACACCTGGGATTCACTCACGATCTTCTGGGCTCCAAAGGGTCTCGGCAGCTCCCCCTCTCTGACTCTGCCATCCGTGGCACACACAGCTCATCTCGCAGGCCCAGGCCGACTCCATTCCACACCTGCCGCTGCTCTTGGTGGTCGTCCCATGGTCCCGGCATCTCCAAAAAGCTGGGGTCGCCACTGAAACTGAGGCAGCACCTTCACCAATGGTCTCTTCTGACCTCTCCTGGTGCAAAGCCTCAGCTTCTCTCCATGACCCCTGCAATCCTGGGGTCTTCACTGCAACCGAGGTGCACTTCCACCAATGGTCTTTCCTGACCTCTCACAGTGCCAAGCCTCGGCTGCTCTCTGTGACCCCCTCAAATTTCAACACCAGAACCATATAGGAGACTCTTACACACTACCAAGTCCTGCTTCTGGCTTGAGATGGAGGCTCAGGCCCCTTCTGGATCACAGCTTCTGTGTGCTGACCCTGAAGAAATTCTTCCCAGAAGATTTCACCACAGTGATGCTGGTCTCTTGTTACTTACAGCTGATTTTTCAGCCCCAGCTAACCAGCATCAATTGTCCCAGTACAACAAAGATTTCACTTCAGGTTCTGGTCTCTTGTTACTTACAGCTGATTCTTCAGCCCCAGCTGACCAGAACCCACAGATTACACAGTCCTGATGATCTCTGCTCCCCTTTGAAACTAGAAACTTCACAAGCCAGGCCTCCATCTTCTACAACTCCTTCAGCAAAACTGCTCCAAGCTCCACAGCAACGATCTTTAGGCATTCAATGATCTTCCCAGCCCAAAGTTCCAAACGCCTCCACAATCCTTCCCCAAAACACCAAGGTCAGGTCTGTCACAGCAATACCCCACTCTTCTGGTACCAATTTCTGTTCTGGTTTGTCTTCCATTGCTGTGACAAAACACTCTGACCAACACCAACTTGGGGAGGAAAGGGTTTATTCAGCTTACATCTCCCGGGTCACAGTTCATCACTTAGGGAGCCCAAAGCAGGAACTCAGGGCAGGAGCCTGGAGGCAGGAGCTGAAGGAGGCCATGGAAGAAGGCTGTTCACTGGCTTGCTCTCTGGCTTATACCCAGCCCGCCTTCTTAAGTACACAACAACCTGCCCAGGGTGGCACCACTCTTGTGGGCTGGACCCTCCCACACTGCTCAACCATCAAGACAATACTCCACAGATGTGGCCACAGGCCAATCCAATGGAGCCAATTCCCCAACTGAGGCTCCCTCAACCCAGGTGTGTCAAGTTGACACTAAAGCTATCCAGCACACACCACAATCAGGAAACAGAGAAGGACGAATATCCTCCATTTACACAGTCCAGGACCCCATCCAGGGAATGACGCCATCCACCGTGGGTAGGTCTCACCTCATAATACAATTAAGATAATTCCCCACAGACATGCCCAGATGCCCATTTTCTACTTGATTCTAGATCCTGTCGCTTAGATGATTAACACTAATCATCACATCTGGCAATTCTCTTTGTAATTTTCTATAGCTTTTAAAGCTTCATGTCTCATGACAGTTTCCTAATTCTCTGTGATGTATAAAGCAGAGATTATTCATGTGTACTTCAGTAGGGAGTTTTAGGAGATGAAGTTCTGTAACTGATGCATGCACAGTGCTAATCAGAGCACCTGGGTCTGAGCAAGACTCAATACATGTCCACATTATTCACTCCAACTCCCTGGTCCCTAAAAGAGGGCATGACACATAGGAAGCATTGGGCAGGTGCTCATGAATGACTTGCCAAGTGTTAAGTGGTGAAGTTCAAGTTCTGATTCATATCAACCAAAGGAAACCATAGGAATTGACAGATGCTGGGGCCAGAAGATGGCGGTGGTGGTTTGGATGTGAAATGCCCACCATGGGCTCAGGAATTTGAAGACTTGGTCCCCAGCTGGTGGCACTGCTTGGGAAGGTTGTGGAACCTTTAGGAAGTGGAGCCTCACTGGAAGAAGTATGTCACTGGAAACAGGCCTTGGGGTTTCATAGCCCCAACCCACCTGCTGCTTGCTTTCTGCTTCCTGACACAGCATGGACTGTGAACAAGTGGATTCATGATCCAGGCTTTCTCCACCATGTTGGACTGTATCTTCTTAACTGTAAGCCAAAATAATCCTTCCTCCCTTAAGTTACTTCTTGTCAGGCAGTTTGTCAGAGCAACAAGAAAAGTCATTAATATAGCAGTATTTGGGATTTATGGTGGTGGAGTGGAATGTGTGGTGCTGGAAGAGCCCAGTTATACTGAGAGGGAGTGAGGATGGGCTCTACCATATGGTCGGGGAAAGGCTGTTTGTTGGGCCACGTCATGTTTAATGAGAGGACAGGCTTGCTTAGGTAGGAATATTCCACTGCCAGTTATTAAAGCACCTTGAACTGGCTTAAGTGGTAAAGGGAAATATTCCCTTTCCCAGGTGCAGGATTGAAAAGGAGCTTCAGTCAGGAGACCCAGCTGGCTTCACGGGAGGCCACCAGGATCCATTCTTCAGTTTGCCTTCCTTGCCACCCTGATTTCATCCTTAGCCAGGCAGGCTTACCATAGGGTAGGCAGGGTAAGTAAGACTTTTCCCAAGGCAGTTCAAATCCTTCCAGTTCAAATCCTTCCAGAGTAGCACCCAGTGTGTCTTCATTCTAACCTTCCCAGCTAAAGTACCAGGATACATGACAGTTATCTGGTCTTGGTCCTGTGGTCTTGCCTCCAAATTCCTGTAGTAGAAGTATAATTAGGGGTGACCCCCAAGCCAAGGCATCAGAAGCCCCTGAGCTTAGACCAGGAAGAGCTGGTCCTTCAGAGGCCCATGGTTACCCAGGGAGCTTCAGGCAGAAAACAAGTGGAGGATTACACCAAGTACTTAATTTTGACCATGACAGATGGTGGCTTCCAGCCTTAAATTCTCAGCTGTGTCACCCTGTAAAAAGTACATCTCTTCTCAGCTCTTCAGTTGCTTCATCTATAGATTAGAGATAGCAATAGTCCCTAGCTCGTAGGGGTTTGGAGACATTTGTTTTTACAGAGCTCTTAACAGTGTTACCACCTGCCTATGGGCTGAGTCAGGGATGACTCTCATATAAGGACTTGCTGTGTCACCTGACATCTCTGCAGTCATTCCAAGTGTCTCCAGCCCCCACCTTTCAATCATGCCTCAGCATGCTCAGACCAAAAGTCACAGAGTTAAGGCACCAAGTCTCTTCCATAAAGATCACCAGATTCAGAAGTGTCCTTTCAACTTGCTACTCAGGGTCTACCAAGAAAACCAAGCTCTTCCTGTACTTGACAATGTGGGAAGACCCAAGAGGGAAATGTTAGCATGTGGGCCTGTCCCATCAGGAGCTTTGGCTGTCATCTAAAAGGCCAGAACACTCTGTCAAATACTGTCTGAGTCAAGATCCACTCCCAGAGGGAATTGCCCAAGCTGCCCTACCAGAGTGTTGATTGAGTAATAGCCTTCTTCTCCAGAGCCTTATGGCTGCCTATGTGTGTATATGTGTATGTGTGTGTGTAAGAGAGAGTGAGTGTGGGGCAGGCAACAAAACCAGGCTCAGTTCCAGTGTCTAGCCCACCTGTTGTTCTTCCCCTCCTGGATCATACTTGAAAAGAAAACATACAACCCTTCCCCAGGTACTACCAATGGGGTAACCTGAGAACCTCCGGTCTGTGAGTCTATCCCTATGAAAAAGACCTTTTGGTGACACCAAGCAGATCCCCATTCTATTTATAGGCCTGTTTGTTTGAGTCCGGACTCTAAGAATAAATGGTGAGCTCATCCTGGGGACCAGCCAGAGCCTAGGACTCCTGAGACAACCCGTAAATCCCTCCCCACTTTTCCTTCTGGTTTAGGAAGGGATTCTAAAGGTCAGAGGTCAGCCCCTTCTATTGACTGGGATGGGCAGGACTTGAGACCCAGACATTTTGCACTCAGGGGTTTATGGTTAGCTGGTTATTATATTTTCAGGGGGACTGAGAGTGTTTAGTTTTAGACTTGTCCTTAAAGAACAGACTCAATCTCATTGTCATCCCACAAGGGTTGACAAAAACCAAGTATCTTGGGTGAAATCTTAAATGCAGAGAGATCCCACCAGGACACAGATGGGCCCTAGGAAGGAAGATGTAACAATGAAGAAGAAAAATCCTAACCTCAGTATCCTCCTGAGCCCGCAGCAAAGACTGTGGCCAGGTTATCTCACCGCAATTCCACTCCTGGGTGTTTCTGCTTTGTTTTGTTTGTTAGGGTATGTGATAGACACAGGAACCATGACCCACTTAAACTTTAAGTATCTGACCCAGAACTTGCCGCACCAAAGTCCAAAGAAGCATTGTCCCTAGGCGAACTAGTTCAGTTTGTGCTGGACATCTCCCCCTGTGCTGGCATGTGGTTTAGTGACCCTAGAACCAGGCCTGCTGGGTAGGAATGAAACCTTCTGACTTGGTTGTGTTCATTCATACATTGTAGCTTCTCTCCATTCTCCTCTCCATTACTTAACCTTGAGCTGGTAGCCAGCCTTCTCTGGGAAGGAAAAGAACAATGCCCTTTCATTCACTTCTTCCCCTTATCTGTTGGGCCACTCCTCTGTGCCAGATGCTACTCTAGAATCAAAAGTTGATAATGTGACACACCCTGACCTTAGAGGGAAAAATCCAGCCTCGTTTATCTCTTCCAGATAAGTCAGACTAGCTGGCTGCCCTTGGGTTCCATTCATACTCAGTCTTCCACTGAAAAAGTTCTCCCGATGGAGCTGGGGAGGTGACTCAGTGGGTAAAGTACTTGCCACACAAGCATAAAAAGCTGGATTTGGAAAAAGCTGGACAGCAGTAGGGGGTGTGTACGTGTGTAATGCCTGGAATGGGGTGGTAGAGGCAGGAGAGCCTCTCTCTCTCTCTCTCTCTCTCTCTCTCTCTCTCTCTCTCTCACACACACACACACACACACACACACACACACACACACACACAAGGTTAGCTTGTTAGGTACCAGGCTGGCTCTCAATATAGCAGCCAGCTAAAAGATTAAGCCTTGCCCTTGAGAAGTCTGGAGTCCAATGAGGAAAATGGATATTAACCAAATAAGCATGTAAAAATAAATATATTATCATAAATGATGGGCAATTTTTATGGGAGAGCCAAGGAACAAGCAGCACCCCCCCCCCAGAGTGGCCCCAGGCGGCATGGCATCTAGTGAGGACAGAGACAAGTCAAAGCTGTTGTTAGTAGACGGTGTGTTTTTGAGTTTCTGTTAGCTGGGCTAGGCTGCCTTACTCTTACCAATTGTCCTGAGGACTGTCCCAGGCTGGTAAACCTCTGGATGAGTTTGTGGCCACAGAACAGACAGGATGTTCTGGTTGACTGGCACATTGAGACTTTGACCTACAGATCTATAAAGTGCAGAGTGAACTACTCTTCTCTTTTACAGGACACTTTTCTAATTCTGCCTCTGATGAAGGAATACACAATGCCAATGTCACATGTCACTGTCCAACTTGAACTTGTGCATAGTGGCCCCATTATGCAGAATCAGGATAGGAAGATGGCCTTTAAGCAAATAACCCCAGCAGAAAGCTTCTATTTCTTCATTTGAAAAAACGTCATTTTATCCTTTTTCTTTTTTTTAATAATGCTTTTATTGATGTTTTGTGTATTTCAGACATCATTTCTCAGTTCAGTTTAGACATATTCCCCTTTCCCTTCCCCCACCCCACCCCAGATCATGCACTCTGCCATAACTATCCTGCATTTTTCTCTCAGTCTTTTTTTTTATGTTTAGGAATTCACATTTTCCTCCTTTAATTTTATATTACTCTAAAATATGAATACATACTTTCCACTCATATACAGTAATTACAGAGTCTGAAAGTAAGTGGTGGGTTGATTCTAGAGCCTGTTAAGAGATTTACACTATAACAACACAGTTGCTTTCAGATAAACAGAAATATAACAATAATGTTGTTCAGCTTGCCTTTCAACTGGGGATTTGGTACTAGCATCCACCAAATGAGGGAAACCATTCCCTGTTTGTTTTTCTGGGACTGTGTTACTTCACTTAGCATAATGGCTTCGAGTTCCATCCATTTACCTGCAAAGTTCATGATGTCATCTTTCTTTACCGCTGAGTAGTACTCCATTGTGTAGATGTATCACATTTTTGTCATCCACTCATCTGTTGAGGGGCATTTGGGTTGGTTCCAGCTTTTTGCTATTGTGAAGAAAGCATCAATAAACATGGCTGTGCATGTATCTCTGCAGTAGGATGAGTCTTGTGGGTATATACCCAGGAGTGGTATGACTGGGTCAGGTGGTAGGCTCATTTTGAGTCTTTTAAGGGTTCTCCACACTGCTTTCCATAATGGTTGTACAAGTTTACATTCCCACCAGCAGTGGATGAGTGTTCCCCTTTCCCCACAACCTCTCCAGCATTTAGGATAGTATGCCTCTTTCATACTCAGCATTTGTGTATGCGCACATGTGTGTACATGTGTGTGGGGGGGGGGTGCCTGCAAAGACCAGAAAAGGAGCTAGAGTTCCAGAGGGTTGAGAGTCACTGACATGGGTGCTGAGACCCAAACTCCAGTTCTCTGTAACAGTAGAAGGTGGTCTTAACCATTGAGCTATTTCTCCAGCCTCTTACCCATCATTTTAGTAGGTATTGATTCAAAATCAAAAGAAGTATAAGAAATTGCTCCATCCTGTGGATTTTTATAAGGCCACTCAGACAAGACTTTCCATTCATTATTCAGCAAATTAACACTGGATGATTACAATCTAACAGACACAGAACCAGGATTCAGAGTCTACACATTGCCTGGGTCAAGCTTAATTCTGCTTCCTGGAGCTGAAGGTCCATGAAGAAATGTTCAAACCATCACAGAACATGATAATGCCATGTATCTTACATGCTAGGTTGGTTCAAGACCCCTTGGAAGTCATGGCCTTTGACAGAGTCCTAACTATGATGGAGTCAGCAAGGCAGAGATATGAGGGAAGGGCCTTCTGGACAGGGAGCAGCAGACGAAGGGTCTGAGGCATAAAAGAGCAGGAGGGGTATTGGCTTGTTTGAAAAAAATAACAGGAAGTGGATGTAACTAAACGTGTGGGGGGGGGGGGGGACAAGTGCCAGGCAGGCTAAGAGTGTGTATTCTATTTCCAATGCAGAGTAAGAATGTGGCATTTCAACGTGAACTCATGTGTCTACCCAGGGAAGTCTGGATCAGGTTTTGAAAAGACAGATCTATGGGCTGGAGAGATGGCCTAGTGGTTAAGAGCGCCGACCGCTCTTACAGAGGACCCGGGTTCGATCCCCAGCACCCACATGGCGGCCGAGAACAGTCCAAAACTCCAATTCCAGGAGAACTCCAGTTCCAGGGGAATCCGACACCCTCTTCTGACCTCTGCAGCATTGCACGACACGGGTGCACAGACCTGCATGCAGACAGTACATTCATACAACACATACAGAAATAAATAAAATTAAAAAAAAATGAAAAGACAGATCTAGGATTCTGTGTGTGTGTGTGTGTATGTGTATGTGTGTCAGGGTGTTCATGTTTGTGCATGCATGTACCTGTGTACATGCTAGAGGTCAATGTCAGAGTCCTTTGATGCCTCTCCACCTTGTTTGTTTGTTTGTTTGTTTGTTTGTTTGTTTGTTTTAAATATTTAAGGCCTGGCATGGTGGTGCACTCCTTTAATCACAGTAGAGACAGGCAGATCTCTGTGAGTTCAAGGCCAGCCTGGTCTACATAGTGAGTTCCAGGATAGCTAGGGATACAGGGAGACCCTGTCTCAAAAACACCAAAAAAATTATTTTTATTTTATGTATATGAGTGTATTGCTTGCATGTATATTAAGTGCCCCTGTGTTATGCAATGCCCACAGATGTCAGAAGAGGACATCAGATTCCCCTGGAACTGGAGTTAGGGATGGTTGTTAGCTGTCATGTGAGTGCTGGGAACCAAACTCATGTCTTCTCTGAGAGTGGCCAGTGCTCTTAACTGCTGGCCATCACTCCAGGCCAGCCACTTTAGTTTTTGAGACAGCATCTCTCACTGAACAACTTGCTTACAATTAGCTAGACTGTCTGGCCAGTGAGTGTCAGGATCCTTCCCATTCCAGTGCGAAGGTTACAGATGTGCCCTGGGATGCCTGACTTTCTTATGTAAGTTCCAGGGCTCCAAGCTCAGGTCCTAGTGTTTGCCTGGCAGGCACTTTACAGACAGAGCCATCTCCTGGCCCTAGCCCTGAGATCCTTATAACAGAGATTCTCAGATAAACTTAGGTCTGGAAAGAGAAGAAGGTAGTACCAGCGCACTTCTGAATAAGAAAGAGAAATCACTCCTAACCTCGAGGCTTTCCTGGATAAGAAAGGGTAAAACTAAAATGTGAAGAACCACAAGGTAGGATCAGGCCTGCAGCTCAACATCTATCCCTGCCTGCAGTGCACTGCCCCACCTCCCCTCCTGAGGTGCACTGCCCCACCTTCTCTCCTGCAGTGCACTGCCCCACCTCTCCTCCTGCAGTGCACTGCCCCACCTCCCCTCCTGAGGTGCACTGCCCCACCTCCCCTCCTGAGGTGCACTGCCTCACCTTCCTCCCCTCCTGCAGTGCACTGCCCCACCTTCCTCCTGCAGTGCACTGCCCCACCTCCCCTCCTGAGGTGCACTGCCCCACCTTCCTCCTGCAGTGCACTGCCCCACCTCCCCTCCTGAGGTGCACTGCCCCACCTTCCTCCTGCAGTGCACTGCCCCACCTCCCCTCCTGAGGTGCACTGCCCCACCTTCCTCCTGCAGTGCACTGCCCCATCTTCCCTCCTGGAATGGACTAAAGCTACTCGGAAGCACTGCCCACTTCCTGCCTCCACATCACAGTGATTGGTGGAGGGATGAGCACAGAACCCACTTAGAGCCAATGCAACTCAAGGACTCTGCTTATGCCCCTCCCTCCACCCCACTGCCTCTAACACGATGTGACACTTAGAAACACTGCAGCTATTTGTGACCATGGGGGGAAGATTCTGGAACTGTGTGGGGACTGTGGGTGAACACAGCGTGGCTCCTAAGCTTAAGCCAACAGAACAGAAGGCAGAGCTAGCGGTACAGAACACCAAGTCTAGTAACAGCATCGAGTGATTGACCACCCCTCACCTGAAGCCTGCCCCACTGCAGGATAGTTTGGTGACCTCAGCCAGTTAAGTGTTCTTTTTTTTTTTTTTTTTTTTTTT
>VZQC01007972.1:1827753-1841073 GCA_009823505.1 Rhizomys pruinosus
GGGGGGGGGGGGGGGGGACGTGAAGCAGCTCCAAGCCTGACATTTCAGGATAGAGATAATAAGATAAAAATAACCCCCCGCGCGCCTGCGGCAGCACTCGATTCTCTGCTTCACGGCTCTTATCTCTCTGTGTCTTTGGGGACGGAAAGGTTCCTTTCAGGTCACCATGCAGCCTGCCTCTTCCCAGCCCTGAGTGGGGTGGAGGAAGTAGAAGTGGTTGCTTTACATCTGCCTGCACATGCCTGCTCAGCTCTGGGAGTCAACTGATGCCCCGTCTTCCAGTAGCCCTGCTTTTCACTTTGCAAATCGTCCTTCCCTCCTGGTACTCTGAGAGCCTGGGCACTGAGGGACGCTGAGGCTGAAAGTCTCCTCTTTCAGACAGGCAGATGAGAGGACTCACCCAACATCGCACAGCTGATTAACAGTCCCTTCCTCTGCTCCTGCCCTGTCGTTTTTCTCTTTGAGTAAAGGATAAAAGAGTTTGGTTCCTCTGCAAAGACCATAGACTGTCATATAGACTGGGTACCATGCCATCCATATCACACAGGATGTGAGCATCACTGTGACTTGAAAGCTATGCCTTCCCAATCATATACCTTGTCAGAGTTTTTCAATGGCCCCTGAGAAGGTCTACTTGTTCATCACAGAAGGTTGGCTGGATAATGGTACATACCTCTACGATCCCAGCAGTTGGGAGGCTGAGGCAGGAGGATCATGACTTCGAGGCCAGTCTGAGCTACATAGCAAGTCCTGTTTCAAAAACAACAAAAACTCTAGAGCACAACAAACCCTGGAGTGCCTGGTGACCCAGAAGCAGAGACTCAGAAGTGTCTCAGGGCCACTGGAGTTCACAGAGGGTCCTGAGCCTCCATTTCCTGATCTATAAAATGCTGAAGTAAGCTTCCCTGATGGGATTGTCACACAGATGTGCTTGTCAGATGAATATCTAAAACGTGTAGCTTCCTGTGACAACGGCCAGTGTCTGTGTGTAGTGGCAACACCGCTTCACCTCAGAACAGGCTTTCTGGATTCTGTTTCATTTTGGCTTTTGACTCAAGGTCCCTCCTAGCCCAAGCTGGGCTTCAAATTGCTATGTAGTTGAGGATGACCTTGAACATCCAAGCATCCTGCTTCCACCTCTCAAGTGCTGGGAGCACAGGCTGAGTAAGCCACTACGCCTGGCCTCTAAGTTCATTGCGTCTCTGTGGCCAAGGATTTTCACTGAGCCATTTCATCAGTTAAGACTCTTGTGGTTCGGAGTGGCTGGAACACCAGATCTGATGGGATTACATGAAAGGAGAGTTTATTGGCCTGAAAGATAGAGTCTAGCTTTAGGCACAGCTGGATCTAAGGGAAAATGATACTATTAGGATTTAGAACCATCTCCCCCAACCCCCCACACTTTCTTTCACTGTTGACTCCTTCCTCAAGGTAGTGGGAAGGATCATGGGAGTTCTGGAGTGTCATCCTCTCAGGAAAGACTCAACCCCAGCACTTCCAGCAGAAGCTTCCATGCCTCTCTCATTGCCTGGACCCATCCACTAATACGGATGGACCAAAGTGTCCAAGGAGAGAAGAGCCCAGATGGTGGCAAGGCCCTGGAGCAGAGATGGATCCCCTCTACTCAATACCCAGATCAGACAGTGATTCATGATTGCCCAAGGGGAGTCAGCTATGGATACCAACATTAAGGTGTTTCCTGCAGGCCACTTGCCTCCTTGGTTCATGCCCCAAACGATGCATTGGTTATCAGTTCTGCTGTCCCAAACAGTGCCTATTTAAGGTGCCGGTGGTATTGTTCAGTGATAGAGTCCTTGCATCACATGTGTGAAGTCCTGGGTTCTATCCCTGGCCCTGAAACACACACACCCCTACCTGTCACCTGAGGTGACACCCAGTGCCAACTACTGGACAATTAGATCAACAGGATCTTTTCGTGGGCATGCTGGCCAGGTAGCCTAGCCTAATTGGCAAGCCCCAGGCTAATAAGAGACTCTGTTTCAAGAAAACAAGGTGAGTGGTACCTGAGAAACAACACACCCAAGGTTGACCTCAGACCTCCTCCCCCTCATCTGTACGCATGCATGTACATACACAACAGAGAGCAACACTTTTACTAGGACATCTGGTTGCTTTCACCTGCTCTAAGCCTGGGGACTATTGCTGCTGTCATTAAAGGGGAAATTAGCAGGTGTCAAATGATATATCTAGCCCTGACCTCAGACGTGGTAAAATTAAAATGATTGGAAACAAAGTAGAAAGGGAGCAGTTCCCCCTCTAAATGGTACTGCTGGGTGGGATGGCAAGAGAGGATGCTAAGAACCCACAGTTCTCAGATGTACCTTGAGGGAACGTGTGTGTGTGTGTGTGTGTGTGTGTGTGTGTGTGCACGCACGCGCGCATGTGTGCATGTGTTCCACTTTGGCTATGAGAACGTCATGCATGCTGGTCCAGCTGCAACCTCAGACCTGCTCCCCAGGCTTCCTCCCTGTTCCCTCTCCTTCCACCTGCAGGAGTGGTGGAGAAGCAGTGGGCGAGGAGCGAGCAGAGATGTCTTTTAAAATAATTATGGTAATTACGTATGCCTCTCCAGTAGGAGCCTCTGGGAATTACTCTGAAAAGACTGGGAAGAATTTCCCCTTTTGATCTTGGTTCAGAGCCAGAGAAAATCAAATTAAGAAAGAAAACCAAGAGAGGGGTCTCAGTGCGGAGGGAGGGGCAGAATCTGAGCCTTGAGTGGGATTCCGGGGGGAAGATGATGTAAGGGAAAAGTCCCAAGACACCTTCCTCCTTTCCCAGGTGTGGGCAGCTTTGGTGGGAGGGGGTGTTGCTTGAGAACTAGGAGAAAAGATGACACATGCCAAGTGATATCTTTACATCTCTCCTGCAAGGCTTCACTCCCTCCCCTCGAGGGGCCTCTATGCTCTTCCGAACTGTTGAGGATGTAGTTCCTGTACTCCAAGTGTTGCTGGCCAGGCCCCATCAACAATGATCCCCCCACACTGCCAGAAGAGCCCTGTGGATTCTCACCAACTCTCCTCCAAGTACAGCAACAAGATCAGCAAGTGTAGGCATGTGAGAGGGATTTTTTTCCTTTCTTTTTTTTAACCCTCCTGTTGAGGCACTGGGCAAAATGGTCCTGTCACTTCTCTAAATTTTCTTCCGTGGTTGCTAAGCAGCACGCCTCTGCCCCACTTCCACTTCCCTGCTGTCTTTGTTTCTCTCCCCCCTCCACCCCCACACGCTCACAGTGCTCTTTCCTGCCACTGTGTGGAGAGCAGGGAACTCCTCCTGGGTGGTTTCCAGCTCCGGGGGCCACAGATGTGCAATGGTGGGTGCTCCATGGAGGTATGTGTCCTGCGGGAGGCACCTGCCACCCTGCTCAGAACATGCACAGAAGTCCTAGAAGAATCAAGCATTGATGGAGCCCCTTGGAATCTCCCAACAGGGCTGAGATCTGAGACTAACCTTTCTTTCTTTTCACCCAGGCATCTATCATCCATATATCCATCCATCCACCTATCACCCAAATCCACCCACCCATCCACACCTATTTCCCATCTATACCCATCCACCCACCCATCTATCCATCCTATTCACCCACGCGTGCTCATCCATCCACCGAGATACCTGTCCATCCATGAGTGCATTCACGCACCTATCCATGCACCCATCATGCACCTCACCCATGCGCCCATTCATCTTTTCTTTTTTCCTCTTTCCTCTCTCTTTCCCTCCCTGCTGTGCTATAAGCCTTTGTCTGGAAGCTAGAGGGAGAGACCCCCATGAATGCAAGTTCCAGGCAGGCAATGTAATGAGGGAAGAGGGCCAGAGTGAGATAATAGGGACTGATTGAGGCTGTTCCCTCAAGAGTACAAGGACTCTTGTACACTAGCCTATGCCAGCTGCTGTTAAGTAGGAACAGTAAGTGGTGCTTAAAACTCAACATATGGGGGTCCAAGGAGATGACTCAGTTGGTAAAGTGTTTGCTATGCAAATATGAAGACCTGAGTGAGTGAATAAGTTCAGATCCCCAACACACACACACACACACACACACACACACACACACACACACACAGCTCAGTGTTGTGATACCCGTCTATAACCTCAGCTCTGGGGGCCAGGGGTAGAGACAGAAGGATCCCTAGGGCTCTTTGGCCAGCCAGTCTAGCAGAGTCACTGAGCTTCAGGTTCAGTGAAAGAGAGACTCTGCCTCCAAAAAAAAAAAAAAACAATGGAGAAGAGATCGAGAAAGACACCCAAAGTTGACCTCTGGTGCACACACATACATACATACATACACACACACACACACACACACACACACACACACACACACATACCACAGGCCAAGCAGAAACCTATCTGTAGGTATCAAGGCCATGGAGGCTACATAAGGCCATGTGAGGGATCAGTAGATGGCTGAAGGGAGTGCTGTGAACAGCAATCTGTTCCTTCCAAGAGCTCTTTTCAGAAGGAAGAAGACTTGAGGTTCCCTGGGCCCTGATTTGTGCAGGACCCTCATTTGGATGGGTAGGAGGAAAGTAGCCCAACTAGATGGCAGACAAATAAGTTACTTCCTGAAGTCACTGTCCCCGTCAGTCCTGCCCTGTTCTAGAACAGAGAGACCACAAATTAATAAAAGTCAGTCTCTGGATAGATGTGGCCACAGGGATCCCCGAGGACCAGGAGAGTAGCTGAAAGGATACACCCCAGTGTGGTGACTCAGGGAGGTGGAGGATGGCACGAGCGATGTGAACTTTACATCAGTGCCTTTGGGGGGCCCCATTGCCCGTGTTCTCTCCACAGTGAACACAGCCCCACACGGTCCTTCCTGTTCCCCTTCTCCATCAGCCACAAAGATGTTGGATGGTGTGAGACCCAAATCAGATCCTGGGACCTCGGTCCTCCTAAAATGAGCCAGCCAAGGCCCAGAGGAAGCAAAGGTGTGGCCAAGTGCTAAGAACCCTGTGCGGGTTCTGACATGCGATGGAGAAAGCTTTGGAGGCCAGCGCTCGCAGGATGCATTTCCAGCATTCCCTTTCATGCAGGGGGAAAGGGAGAAACGGCGAAACGGCATGACACCATAGCACCACACAGTACTCCAGCAGCCTGCCCCCAGCACCCACAGCCAGAGCTTCTACCCACCCTACTGGGTTACATTACAGACCCTGACCCCTCAGCCCCTGGTTCACAGGCCTGGGTTCTCCCCCCAGGTGCTGGGCTGTCACCGGCTTACATTACAGATGTGCGCCTGGATCTTATTGTCAGGGGCCAGTGCTACACAGCATCCAACCTTCAGTCTCCAGGAAAGCTGAGAAAACCCATGTGGCTGTGTGGAGGAAGAAACCATGCAGAAGCACACACACACACACACCCCCACCCCCCACAGCCCCCGCTCAAATCCCCAGTCCTCTGAGGCTGAGCCTGCCCCGGGAGCCTCCCAGCCGCTAATGAGTAACAGCTGGGAACACAGACTCTATCGGTGAAGAATGACCATGCTTGCTTGCTTATGTGTTTCTTTGTTTCTAAGATCAGTACAAGGCTCTCTCTTTGGAGGCCTTTTCCCCCTTGTTTTTCAGAGGAGTTAAGGGAAGGGACGAAAGTAGTAGAAGAGAGGAGGGAAATTGGGCTGGAAAAGTCAGTTCCAGGGATGGATGGCTCAGTTGGTCAAACACTTGCCTTGTACAACCTGGTTCTCCCAGCAAGCAGTGGCAGGGAGACAGTGACACTTTTGCATCATGGGGTGCGGAGCCCCATGCAATATTTGTCATTCGGTCATTCACAAGTCTGAGGGGGTTGGTGATATTATCCCCATTTAGTGGATGGGAAGGTAAAGGTCAGAAAAACTAAAGCAATTTGTAAGAGGCAAGTGCAAGTGCAAGCTCCTGCTGTAGAGCAGCCACCCAGGTGCTCCAGAGATGATCCTGGAAATTGCTGAACTTCTTTAAACATTACGTTTAAGAACATTTTTGATTCTTTGAGAATGTCATACAAGGTATTCTGATCACATTCAGACCCTCTGCCATCTCCACCCCCACTTTATTACCCCCCCATACACAGTTCGTATCTTTTATTGTTGTTTTAAAGGTCTGTTGAGTCCAAATTGTGTTTCCCAAATGCCCTTGGGTATGGGTCCATCTCCCGGAGCCTGGTCACCTTACCCAGCATTAAACCGTTTAAAGATGTGATGACTGACTCTCTTCCAGCAGCTACCAACCACCAGTAGGGCCTCAGTTACGGGAGGAGCTTCTTGCCCACCTCCCCTCTCCATCCTGGACTCCACCTGACTTGAGCTGTTTCAGGTCTTGTGCATGCTGTCCCAACCACTGTGGGTTCATATGTACAACTGCCCTGTTGTGTCCAGAAAGCATGGTTTCCTTGTATTCATCTACCACCTCTTGCTCTTAAAATCTTTCCACCCCCTCTTCTGCAATGATTCCTGAGCTTTGGGAGGGGAGGGTATGATAATAGGTGTCTCACGGTGAACCACTCCAAAGTCTCTTATTCGCTGCATGTTAACCAGTTATGCGTCTCTGTGTTAATTGACATCTGCTACAAGAAGAAACTTCTCTGGTAAGAGTAGGGTGTAACAGTAAGTCATTAGGAGTCAGTTTAATAGTACGTCCATTTAGCGGCTAGAGAGATGGTTCTGCAGTTAAGAGCACTGACTGCTCTTGAGGAGGATCCAGGTTCAATTTCCAGCACCCAGTGATGGCTAACAACCACCCATAACTCCAGTTCCAGGGGATCTGACACCCTCTTCTGACCTCTGTGGGCATTGCATGACACGGGTGCACTTGCACACATGGAGGCAACACAGTCATACACATAAAATAAAAATAATATTAAGCCAGGCATGGTGGTGCACACCTTAAATACCAGCACTTGGGAAGCAGAGGCAGGCGGATCTCTGTGAGTTCAAGGCCAGGCTGGTCCACAGAGCGAGTTCCAGGCCAGCTGGGGCTACAGGGAGACCCTGTCTCAAAAAGACAATATTAGTAATAATAATAATAATAATAATAATGATAATAATAATACAAAAATTACATCCATTTAGCAGAATAATAGTAGCAGGCTCTTCTATATGGCCTGTGATCTAGCTAGCCATAACAGTGCAAGATATGATATGGGCTCCATCTCGTGAAGTAAGCCTTAAGTTCAAACAGAGAGTGTTTGATTATTCCTGTAACATTCATACCACTATTGCATCAGTGGGCATTTCTTGCAAGGCCATTTGTTATTGTAGCATACAGGGTTCACAGCTGGGTAAAAACATTACATTTTATTTCTTTTGTGAGTTTGTGTGTGTGCACGTGCATGTAGTTGCACAGGTGTGCAAGTATACTTCATATATATCCATGTCACCATGCTTTTTTTCTTGGTATTTTTGAGACAGGGTCTCCCTTTAGTCCCAGCTGGCCTGAAGCTCACTCTGTAGACCAGGCTGGCCTTGAACTCACAGAGATCTGCCTGCCTCTGCCTCCCAAGTGCTAGGATTAAAGGCATGCACCACCATGCCCGCGCACCATGCTTTTTAGAAAGAGTTTTACTATCTTTCACTAAGGAGCTATTGGCAGTAATGGCTGCTGGAGGAGGACAGCCACTTTCTTCAATGGTGTAGTCACTGCCAAGGTGCCCATGATGCAGTGAATAATCCCACATCCTTGTTCATCTAAACAACCTTAATTGAACTCAGTGGATTATTGAAGGGGGGATGATTTTTTAAAAAGAGGAGATTGGGCTGTGGGGATAGCACAGCCATTAAAGGCTGAGGCTAAGAACCGCAAAAGAAAGGAAAAAGAGATTGGTTGGGAAAAAGAAGGCTTCTGTAGGGAGGGGATAAAAGAGGGTAATGGTGGGGCGAATATGATAAAAATACATTAATAAATATATGAAATTGTAAAATAATAAATAAATTTAGCTTTAAAATAGCTTTATTGAAATAAAACTAACATACCATGCAAGGCTCCAGTTGATACCTGTAAAGTTCAACAGCTTTCGGCATCTGTGTCTCTACCACCACCATAAATTTTAAGATATTTTCATTGCTCTTCCCCAAATATTGTGGCCTCCTCATATACTCAGTCCTTCCCTATATTCACCCCTCAAGATCTGGCACCCACTCATCTCTCACCTTTAATGCCTTCCTTCTTCTAGACAACCCATGCATGGAATCTCACATACAGAATTCCATTTGTAAACGGAATCATGAACCCTTTGTATCAGATGTCTTTGTCTCAGGAAAATGTTTTTCAAGACTCATCCTTGTGGCCACATGTCAGTACTTTATTGTTGACAAATTATATTCCATTGGACTGATCCATCATATTATTAATTATTCACTCATCAGCTAATAGACACTTATTAAGGCTACTGTGGAAAAAAAATCTTACTAACGAGGCTGGGAAGAGAGGTCAGTGGGTAAAGCACTGACTGGCCAAACATGAAGACATGAGTTTGGATCTTCAGAACCCACAGAAAGCCAGATGTAGTAGTGTGCATATCTCTAATCCGAACACTACAATGAAGAGACAAAAGGGGAGACAGGAGAGTCCCCAGAGGCTCATGGGCCAGCTACCCTGGCCTACACAGCAATGGTAACACTGTATATCAAACAAGATGGAAGGTAGGGGCTGACATCTGACTGCCACGCACTCATCATGCCATGCATGTGCCCACACTCATGCACGCACGCTCCCCACAGATTATTCATATACACAGAGATTATTCATACACACACAGTTCATTCACATTACACACAAGACTTTTTAAATTGCTGCTCTTGGATCATAGTAGCTCTGGCTTCATCCATGGATTAATCTACTGATAGATTCATAATCTGACAGTGTTGGAAATGGTACAAAGCCATGTCTAGTCAGAAGAAGGTGACAATAAAAGGACATGCCTTTGAAGGATGTGTCTTGTCTCCCACACTTCCTGTCTGTCTTTCTGGCTTCCTGAGAGTCATGGCATTTTATATCTCCTCACACCCAAAGCCATGGACCCAGCTAACCTTGGATTGACACCTGTAAGATGAAGATCCTAACTAAATCATTCCTCCTTTTAAAAATTTTTATTTATTCTTTGAAAACTTCACACAACATATGTGGATCATGTCCACCTGCACGCCTTCCCTCTAACTCCCTCCAGCTCCCCTCAACACATCTCCACCTTCCCCAACTTCATTTATTTATTTATTTATTTATTTATTTATTTATTATCTTTTTGAAACAGGGTCTCCCTTTAGTCTCAGTTGGCCTGGAGCTCACTGGGTGGACCAGGCTGGCCTTGAACTCACAGAGATCCGCCTGCCTCTGCCTCTCGAGTGCAGGGATTACAGGTGTGTGCCACCACTCCCAGCTTGTCTTTTTTACTATAAACCCACTGAATCTAATTGGTGCTACCCACATGCACATGGGTTTGGGATCATCCACTGGGGCCATGGACAACCTGTCAGTAGCCACCTCTCACCAAAGAAAAGTGACTCGCCACCCTCTCTCAGCAGCTGACAACTGCCAATCGCTCCTCAGCCTTGGATGGGGCCTGAGGAACTCCTTGTCCTCCATGCTAGAATTTTAACTGACTTGATCTCGTGTAGGTAATCACAGCTACTAGGAGTTCATGGGTGCAATAGCCATCCCATGCCCAGAGGATGGTGTGTCACAGCACTTCTCTGATATCTGTCACAGGGGTGAGAGACTTACACCATCAGAAATGTGAGGAGTTATTTCTGAGTGCTTGGCTATGGGTCTGTGCTACAAACCACATTCCTATTCCAGTTTCTATTATTATTATTATTATTATTATTATTATTATTATTTGTGTGTGTTTGTGTGATGTGTGTGAGTACAGGTGTGTGCATGCTATGCTGTGCATGTAGAGATCAGAGGGCAACATGTTTGGGGTGAGGAGGGTGCAGCTCAGGAGCATGCGTGCCCCCCACAGGCACGTGAAGGTCCGCAGACAACTTTGGGGAGTTGGTTCTCTCCTACTGTGTGAATTTCGGAAACTGAAGTCAGGTCCCCAGGCCTGCATGGCAAGCACTATTACCCCAAGCCTTCTCATGGCAAGCACTGTTACCCCGAGCCTTCTCGCGGCAAGCACTCTTACCCCGAGCCTTCTCACCGGCCCCCAATTTTGATCTTTGGGAAGATTGTTTTGACTGTGCTGGGCCTATTCAACTTCCATATTTTAGAATCACTTTGCTAATTTTTTTATGTGTATGAATGTTTAATTTGACAAGTATGTCTGTGCACCATGTGTGTGCCTGGTGCCTGCGGAGGCCAGAAGGGGGCATCAGATCCCCAGAACTGGAGTTGCGGACAGTTGTGAATCATCATATAACTTCTGGGAATCAAACCCAGGTCCGCTCCAAGAGCAATAAGTGTTCTTAATTCCAGAGCCATCTCCCCAGCCCCACTTTGTTAGGCACTGAATTGATCTGAGAGCTCTTCCTCTTTTGACAATATTGCCTCTTAATCCGTGAACACTGGGTGTCTTTTCATTTATTCAGGTCTTCTTTAATTAATTTCAATATATTTTTTGTCATTTTCCTATATAAAAGCCTTACATTTCTTTGGTTAAATTTATTCCTCATTATTTTATTATTTGAAATTCTTTTTTAAGTTTTTATTTATTTATTTATTATTTTTTATGTGTATGAGTGTACTGTCTGCATGTAGGTTGGTGCACCAACCAGAAGAGGGCAACAGATTCCCCTAGAACTGGAGTTAAAGATCGTTCTTAGCTGCCATGTGGATGCTGGAAATCGAACCCCGGTCCTCTGCAAGAGCAGTCGGTGCTCTTGGGCTGGAGAGATGGCCTAGCGGTTAAGAGCGCCGACCGCTCTTACAGAGGACCCGGGTTCGATCCCCAGCACCCACATGGCGGCTGAGAACCGTCTGAAAATCCAATTCCAGGAGAACTCCAGTTCCAGGGGAATCTGAGACCCTCTTCTGACCTTCGCGGCGTTGCACGACACGGGTGCACAGACCTGCATGCAGACAGTACATTCATACACATACAGAAATAATAAATAGGGGCAGGAGAGATGGCTCAGTGGTTAAGAGCACTGACTGCTCTTGCAGAGGACCTGGGTTCCACCAACCTACATGCAGACAGTACACTCATACACATAAAAAAATAATAAATTTTAAAAAATTAAAAAATAATAAATTTTTTTTAATTATAAAAAAGAAACTTTCCTACCCAGCTCTGCACAGAGAGTGTGACATCACACACACACACACACACACACACACACACACACACACANTTTTTTTTTTTGGTCTTTTCGAGTTAGGGTCTCCCTGTAGTCCCAGCCGTCCTGGAACTCACTCTGTAGACCAGGCTGGCCTTGAACTCACAAAGATCCGCCTGCCTCTGCCTCCCAAGTGCTAGGATTAAAGGCGTGCGCCACCACGCCCGGCATTAGAGCCTTTTAAGTACAAGTTTATGTCAACTGCAATTATAGTTTTACTTCTTTTCCAAACTCATCTTTTAGTTCTTTTTCTTCTTTAATGGTCTGTCTAGAATTTTTGAACACAATGTTAAATAGAAATGGCAAAGGTACACATCCTTTTCTTGTTCTTGATTTTACACTGGACACATCAAGTGTGATGTCAGCTCTGATTTTTGTTTGTTTTGTTTTGTTTAATGGATACTGTTTATCTAGCTGTGGAAATTCCCATCTATTTCTAGTATGTGGACTGTTTTTACTGTGTAACATGAATTGACTTCTCTTCCTCTCCACATGGTGGGATTAACCCACATGTCACTATAATCTTTAAGGTCTAGAACAGGAGACAATGGCGGTTAGACCCTCTAGACCCCTGTTGTTTTTTCATGTGTTCTTTCTCAAGCCATTCCCCAGCTCTCCCTGTCACAGCTGTCTTTCCCAGGAAGATCACCTCTTTCATGCTCTTGCTTATCAGAGAATTTTAGGTAAAATACACATCCCCTGCCTTTTTGTCCAGCTGGAATCAAGTCTCTCTGAAGGACACTGCTCTTGAACATGGATTAGAAGAATAGGTAGGGCATGCCAGGGCAAGGAGGAAATAGCTTGAGCAAAGGTATCTCAGCTGAACTTAACCCCCACCAAGATTCAGATTGGTTGAACTTGGTTGTTATTAAAGTTATCTATTGAGGACTGGGGAGATAGCTCAGTTGCTGATATGCTTGCCGTAGGAACATGGGGACCTAAGTCAGATCCCTAGAATTCACATAAAAAGCCAGGTGTGGTAGGATGCACTTGTAATCCCAGTGCTGGGGCGGCAGCAACAGGAAGATCCTTAGGTTCGCTGGCCAACTTACCAAGTTCTGGGCCAGTGAGATAAATTGTCTCATAAAGTATAAGAACTCCAGTTCCAGGGGAATCCGACACCCTCTTCTGACCTCCACGGCATTGCACGACACGGGTGCACAAACCTACATGCAGACAGTACACTCATACACATAGAAAATAAATAAAATTTAAAAAATTTTTTAAATTATAAAAATATATATATATATAATAAAATAAGCTATCACTCAGACAAAAAGACATTCTAGATTAACCTCTGGCTTCCATACTCATGGGCACATGTGTGGATTTACACAGAAACCCACACATAAAATAATTTAAAAAATTTTAAGTTATCTACTCATAACATATATACACTTGTTGGTTTATGTACTCAGAGTGACTTCAGACTTCTAGAGTTCCCTAGCCAATATGATAGCTATACCCCACATATAGATATAGACCCAACAGGTAGGAGTGAGTAGTACATACCTGTAGTCCCATCACTTGAGAGGTGAAGGTGGGAGAATCAAGACTTTAAGGCTAGCTTCAACTTCATAGTGAATTGGAGGCTAGCCTGGGCTACATGAGATCCTGTTTCAAAAATAAGTAAACTTATTAAAATTAAGTAGCATTACATTCCTGCTTTGTGCTAGATGCATCTCAGATGATCAATAGTCACATGGAATCAGTGGTTACCGTGTTGATCAGCATAGCTCTCAAATAGTCTTATCATCATAAGATCTATTGGACAGCATTTCTCTAGTACTGGAAAAAAGAATGTATAATTAAGAAAGACAGGTGGGAGGCTTGAGCCAGACAAGTGAGCCGTGGGCACAAGGCAAAGGCAAACTCACTTGGAAGTTAGGAGGCCAGGCGCTGACTCTGGCTCTGCCGCTCCAAAGTCTATAACTTTTGAGTAAATTACTCGCCTCTCTGTTTTTTTATTCTGTTTGCCAATAAGATGAAATTATTAAGCAATATACTTCTTTTTTTTTTTTTTTTTTAGACAGGGTCTCCCTATAGCCCCAGCT